>JAKSZP010005540.1:0-115386 GCA_022478985.1 Massospora cicadina | reverse complement strand
AAGAAGAAAGCAGAGCAGAAAGAATCTTCTAATAATATTAAAATTAGATAAAAATGGTGTTTGGAACTACTTTTCTCCATTTTTATTAAAAACTTTAAGCTTGCCTTGAGGACCAGCAATCCCCATATCAGTCATCTGTTGCTAAGTGAGAACTGTTCCTAGCAACCCTTACTAGTATCTCAACAATATTGTCAAATTTTAAACATCTAGCAAAGCCTTCTATATATCTTGAACATTTTGGAAGTAGTGTTTCACTGAGATGTTATGCTCACTAAGGAAGGGTGAGGATCTAAGCTAGTCAGGATGGCAGCAACGGCGTCATCAAGAGTTAACATTTTAGAGATTAAAGGAATCTGAGGTTCTAGGTAGAACCACTCATCAAAGGCGGTAACCAATTCCCTTTTTTCATTTTCAGGCATAAAAAGGACTATTTTTTAATAGACTCTGCTTTGAGCCAAATTCCTTATTAAACGCTTCTTTAACCTTTACCCAGGTACTCAGGGTATTCATATGAGGAATTACTTACTGAGCTAAAAGACTCAATCGTTGGATAATATGCTTAATTTTTTTGGTGATCAGTCTTACCTTTCATAGCCGCTTCATAGACATATAGAAATGAACTAATACTTTCACTTGGGGTGACTTGTCTTTAAAAAGAGTTTGTCAAGGATGAGATCACTAGTAAGACATGAACACCAGCAGAAACAGACCCATGGGATACTTGAAAGCGGCGCTGTTTAAGACTTTTAAGACGTGACAAAGTGTTGTCTAGCTGCTGTTCAAAAGCAGCTAACCCTGGTTCATCTTCAACAATGAGGTTAGGAGGGTTACCAATCAACCATTCTCCATTTTTATCAAAAAGATTGCTCATAAAAGTGGACATGTAATGAGCAACAATTGTTGAAACCCTGTTAATTTTTGTGCTTGCAGGTACTTTGGGAACAGTATTAGAATAATAGAACAGGCGCAGGAGTGTCAAAACTCCTGATTACTTTATTTAAGATTTTGGAATTAAACTTACACCAAAGATAGAAATAACTTTTAATAATAAGAATAAGTATGATAGTATCAATTTTAGCTTAATAAAAAAGTGACCCTCAATTATATAATGCCTTCCAGTATTTATGACACTTTGAGGCTAATAGCGGAATATGAGGTTTTTCATGATAAGCAGAGGTGATCTCTATTTAGCTAGATGACGATTTAGCCCATCAAAACTCTGAAAACATTTTTCATCCCATATGGCTTAGTGTTAGGTATTGGGTTGATAGTTGACATGGCATATATGTGGTAACATTTTAAAGTAAATTTTTAATCAGCCATCTTATAGATATTTTCCCCTTGTCTTGTTACAGGAGGTCCTCATGGATAATTGGCTAGTAAACTATTTTCATCCCCTGGAACTTTCCTCAGGTTTTTGATAGTGGGTGGTTTTCCATATGCAGTAGCACTAAATTTAAATTAGTGCTTGGGTGGACATCCAAGTGAGTTGGCCTATTCCGCTGCGGGTTTTCTGAGCCAAAATAAAAACATGCAAGCTATTTGGTTGAAAGTTAGGATCAGAAGTATTACTCTGATAGGAGCTATTCCGCCAATAGCTATGTGGATGATTATTAGTAGTAAAATTAGACATACAATTCACTGGATATTCTTATTAACTAGTCAAACATCCAATTTTCTGACACCGTGGAAGAAAAAAAGCCAAAAAAATTGAGAAGCTTGAGTGTAATTCTGTATTAATAAGCACACAAAGATGAGTTTTTCAAGTTGAACCCTTCCCTAACTGAGCAGGAAAAGAGAAGTTAACTTAGGGTCAGGTAACTTTAAAGGTGATCAACCTACAGTACCTGAAACATAAAAAATTACCAATTTCTTATCTCACGTGATTATAAGCTATTCTAAGTGACAACTATAATGGGTTATGAATATAATTTTTATTATAATCTTAGTTGGTCTTCTGAGATTGCCATCCTAGAACAATTGAATTCCCAGGATATTGGTAACGCCAAAGCCCAGAGTACACCTACTCAATTAAATTGTCAAATGTCCAAATCTAATTTCATAGCCAATGATGCCTACCAACTCCTAGACCTAATGGTTTAACCTTCCTGAACATACAAAATCTAGTAAAAATCTAGAAGTATACTGTGACTTTAAGGAAGCGCTATACAATATTTTATTTACAAGAGGCTTTAGAATAACCCCTAATTTTGGAGGATAAAAATTAAGTTAGAAAAAGTGATTCAGACGGTCCAATTTATAGCTATCTAAGATATGAGATCCTTAAATAACATTGTCTCATCCAGTCTTTTTAAGAAGATTAGACTTGCTACATACCTCTAGTACACCCAAGAGTATAGCACCTCAGGTCCACATAACACCAAAGCTATAGGTGCCTGATCCCCATTGCTGCTTTGAATTGATATATCAGTTTTCTTAGCTCTTGAGATTGCCTTGGATAACAGCTAGTATGTTATGCTCATTGGAATGCATTTTATGATTGAATATGAAGGAGTTACCAACTTGGAAAAAAGTTTTTATTTCTCCTCAGTTTTGAAGTTACCCTTGTTCTGTAAAATAAAGAATACAGCCAGAATAAATACTCTTGACTGGTTGAAGGCCTGCTTCTGCTTTGTATTTTGTTAGGATCTTAACCAGATGAATTCCTCCTATAATTACCAAAATAGGGTTAAATCTAGTCAAGAATGGTTGCTGACTAATTTCCTAGTTTTGTTAATATATTTAATTATTAATACCAGTTTGTAATCCTCATTTAGCTAGGTTGAGCTATTTCAATGATCTGATATTTTGAAAAGTATCAGGGTTGATCTCCTTTTAAATAGTTTGGTCTGATTTGACACCAGTGACTGAGGCCAAGGATATCAATATATATTTATTAAATATATAATTAGGACATCATGAGAGTATAACGTTGATATATCAAGGATCACTGGCAAATGGTGATAAGGGTGATACAATTTTGTACTAATCAGGATTGTTGGAATTTTAACCAGATGGAATCCTCCAATGATTTAACGTTATTTGTGATGAAATGGCCAATCCCAGTGGAGTGGCTTATTGACTGAATTTCATGTTATTTGATATAGAAAACTTTTCTCTCTCATTGCAATCACTTTTGCAACTTATTCAATTCAAGTGTGATTCTAGTCTGATAATCTCACAGAGGATATCAGTCTGCGCCCATGTCAGGGAGCAGTTGGGCAAGTAAGGTAAGAGGAGCAGGTGGTAGGCCCGCAGCCTCAAACGTTCAAAAACGCCCTGGAGAAACCAGCGGAATAGAAAAAATTTAAAAAAAATGGCAGTCACTATTTCCCCAGAAATCCTTGCTTGGCAAGTGCGATGCAACCAGTACATCAACACGCTG
Organism: Massospora cicadina; assembly: GCA_022478985.1. NCBI lineage: Eukaryota > Fungi > Entomophthoromycota > Entomophthoromycetes > Entomophthorales > Entomophthoraceae > Massospora > Massospora cicadina. The sequence continues at coordinate 112,001 of JAKSZP010005540.1, read as the reverse complement.
CACTCCCAACAACTCTCGTCAGTGGAATATAGAGTCTGTGTGTTTCTGGACATCCAACAAACAGCCCTATGGGAAAATTTTGTGGGGATGTGCTCACTTTTTTCCCGACTGTGGTGTACATTGCACCTCACTCCATGTCACATGGTTAGCTGGATCTCAGTTTCAAAAACAAGGAGGCAGCAGATGAAGCTGCTGTGGTGCGCATAGTGATTGACTCCCCAAAGGGCAACGGGTCATCAAAACCAAATGCACCAGATGGACAAAATCCAACCAAATTTTCCTCACATTTGACTTTTTGCCTACTACAGTAAAATGTGCCATTTTGGAGCAACACCTGAAAGATGGTCTCACCGTTTACAGCAAAATACAATCTTTTGAGATGCAACACTTTACGCTGATGCCACACCTGTGCACCGGTAAAGCCATTGCAGTTCTGACCCCAACTGAGGAGATCATGAAGGACCTAACCCACATCCTGCACTCCACATATATCAATATCAAAGGGCATACCACCCACCCTTTCTGGGTAACCGTGGACAGCGCGCCCCCCATCTGCACCCACTGTGACGCGTTCAGCCATAAGGCACATGCATGCCCCACCAAGGAGGGCATCACATTCCAAGAGCACCCCTCAGCGGCCATGGCCAGCAGAGAGGCGCATTACAAACCAACCGCAAGCACCAAAAGAGGCTTTCCCATGGGGAGCACAAGGCTGCTACCTACTGGTAAAACCTATCTCCCCACAAGGGCGGAAGAAGGCCAAGCAGGCCCGCAGGGCTGCGGCCAAGGAAGCGGCCAAAGTCACCACCGCTATCCCACACTCTCAACGCCAGGAGGACATTGAAACCTTCGCGGTGGAAGCAACTTGGGAATTCATCAACCAATCAGATTTGGAAGCCCATACCAATTGGGCCACCCAATCTGAGGATCTAATGGGTGACTTGATTTCACCTGATCTTTGCAACCAAGCTCCAGTCAAAACTAACTTGGTTTCCAACCTACCTGAAAATTTTTTTTGACCCACTCAATGGTGCACCAAACTCATCCACACCGCAAAAAATTTGTTTGATGTTGGGGAAACAAAAAGCGAAGGCAAAAGCCAACACAAACCTTTCTGCTAAAATCAACAAAACCACTGATAGCGTTGCTTCAAACACCCGTGATGCCAAGAAGGCCCATGGGGATCTAGAGGAGGCTAGTGGGCCCAGGTGCCCACCCCCTCGCACCTAAGGTGCGATGGGGGAACCTTCACTTTAAGGACGTTGAATATCGCTGGACTCAAGGCCTTGCCATCCTGGGCTAGGAAACTGAGTTTTTTACAAAAAAATTTACCCGCGGATATTCTGGCCATCCAGGAGTCCCACTGTCTGTGAGGTTCTGAGGATGCTTGGAAAATCATGCTCCTCCCTTCCCTATTCTTTTGGTCAGAGCACTATGGGGTGCTAGTTCAGAAAAACAATTTTTTCAAATTTTTATCATCGGAATCCTTCCTCAATAGCTGAGTCCTCATTGTCACTTTCTCATGGGCTGATGTGGCACATGCTATTGTCAACATCTACACCCCAACCTGTGCACAAGAATGGTGGGAATTTTTCTCATCAGTTAAATCCCTCCCGTTACCCCCACACCCTTTCATAGTCAGCAATATGAACTGTTGGCTAAACACACCAACGGATCATTGGCCTTCCTCCTCCCACACCCCTTAGGGTCACTTAGAACTTCGCGTTCTAAAGGCCACCCTTGGGTTAATGGATGCACTGCTGCAGCGAGCCCCGCTGCTCAAAAACATAATGCAACCCCACGTCTATAATGGCCAATTAAGGTCCATGACCCGCATAGACCTTATCCTTACACCGGCGAAATTCCAACTCCACGTCTCACTTCAAAACAACAAAAATTGAATTCTCCGACCACCAGCTGGTCTTGATAACCTACCACCTACCTGTCACAGTGGCTAAGGCCCCACATTGGTGCAAACTCCGCCCTCCTGAACTTGCATCTCCAGGATATTCCACTTGGGTGGAATCAGCAACTTTGGCAAAAGAGTTTGTTACACTGTTTTGCGTGGACCCCATCTCCACATGGGCAGCCTTCAAAGAGGATACCATCCGCCACTCTCACCACCTCTCCTCCTGATGCTCATGAGCCACATTGGATGTCATCTCGCGCACTCTGGCAGAGTTGGCACACCTGGAGTCCAACATCCCAGCCACAGGATACATCCCTGCATGGGGCCAGAAGTGGGCGGAGGCAGCCGCCCACCTCAACGCGCTCAAAAGGCAACACAAACATCGGGTTTGTGTTCAGTACAGGGCTAAACGCATTAAAGAAGGTGACAAGTGCACTGCATATTTTTTAAAAAAAATTTGCACCACGCCAGAGCATGGCCTGCACACAAGTGCAAAGATCGGATAATTCTATTGCAGATACACCAACTGAAGTGGCAATCAAAACACAAAAGTATTACTCCAAGTTATACCAATCCAATCCAATTCAGCCAGCCAAAGTGGCAGAATTTCTTGACTGAACCCACATCTGCACCATTTCCTGATACCTGGAAATAATGAATTTGATTACTCCAAACGAATTATGGACAGCCATCCGCGGTGCATCAAACTGGAAATGCCCAGGCCCAGATGGCATTCCATATGAATTCTATAAAGTACTTCAAATATATATCCCCACTACTGCTTGCCTCACTTAACCAGAGCCTTCTGGAAACACGCCTCCTACCAGGAGGACAAGAGGCCTTCACCGTCACACTCTTCAAGAAAGGGGACAAGCTAGACTTAGCCAACTGGCGCCCCATTTCTTTAAAAAACACGGATACAAAAATTTTAACAAAAATCATGGCTAACCGTTTAGGGATTGTAGCATCTGCCATCATCTCCCCAGAACAATTTGGTTTCATACCCAGAAGGTCGATTTGGGACAACGTGCACTCTGTGGCTAATGCATGCCAGTCCACAGCCTCTGGGGTACTTGTATTCTTATACCAACAGAAGGCCTATGATAGAGTAAACTGGGAATACCTCAGGGCCTGCCTCCATCAATTCCGCCTACCCCCCCGCTTCATCAACTGGGTGATGCTGCTCACAGAATCTGCAACAATGGCAGTACGTGGCCCTGGCTTCCTAACGGAAGTAGTCCGCCCTCAAAGGGGCTTGCAACAAGGGGACCCCCTTAGCCCACTCTTATACAACTTCAGCCTTGACCCACTACTTTAAAACGTGAATGCTTAACTCACTGGGGTCCATGTGCCAGGCCAAGCCCCAGTCAAGATGATGGCGTTTGCAGATGACTGTGTGGTTGGGGTGTCTAATAATAGAAAATGCACGCGCACCTGAAGCTCTCAAACAGGAGTATTCCCGGATAAGTAATGCTGCACTGAACGCTTCCAAAACTGAAATCATCCTCCTTGGTCGGTATCAAAACTGCTGGGCCCCAGCAACCAGTGCCCAGCCCAGCCCATCTGCTCGCACACGTGCTCACCCTCCCAGCTCACCCCACACCGCCCCACTGGTGCTCCCCTTCGTGCCACGCCCTACCATAGGGACAGTCCGCCATCTGGGTGTGTGGGTGGAGGCAGGCGGGTACACATCAGCAGTAATGGAGAGTTGTATTCTAGACAACATGATGAAGCGCATCGCCTCCCTCAGAGCCCAATCTACTTCCCTTACTGGCAGGGTTGTTTTAGCCAACTCTATGCTCCTCTCCAAAGTCTGGTTTGGAGCTCACGCCATCCCCTTCTCCCCAAGCTTTTTCAAATCCTTGTATGCCCTGCTGCAAGGATGTCTTTGGCCAGGCCGCCCACCACCAGTACGGCTAGTGGTCATGTTTGGCCCTCATCATCATGGTGGCATGGGCCTGCTTGACTTCAAAGCCCACGCTGCCAAGATCCTGTGCACCTGGATTGCGGCCATCACCGCCCCTATGCTCCCCTCCCAACACTGGTCCCGCGTGGCCCGCTCCAACTTCTCTCACGCCTTGGGCCTCAACAATCCATCGAACCCTCACTCCCTGATGAAATACCTGGCTTCACACCCATCAGCCACAGGTCCTCATGGGACTAAAACCCACTACAAACGAATCCTCCTCTCCATGCGGAGCGCTGAGTGGAGAATTCATATTAGCAGACACACAGCCCAGAGAGGCCGCCCCTCTCCTCAGTTCACATAAGAGGTACAGGGGCTACCCATCCAAGATGGCGTGATCCCCACACGGCCCCATGTCCTATCCAGGGTGGACTACCTGGACATCTGGACATATGGACATCCCTTACTCCATTGAGACCCAAAAAACTATCTGGAAATACGCACACCATCCTCTGTTGCAGCCTCAAATCTGTTCCCATGTGTGGCACTGCCTGAGGCGGGTGTACCATATGGCTGAGCGCTCTAACGCTTTACACTCATCCAGCGTCGTGTGTGGCCAGTATGGAACGCTGTTCCACCACCTGGAGAAGTGTCCTACCTCTAAAGTGATATGGCGCGAAGTTCAACGTTTGCTGGGCCAGGACCAAACACATCCCTTCAGTCTGTCAAGAGATATGTTTGCTTTATCAATGGCCTCCCCCCTTCCACCCTCCCTCTGTGCTCTGGTGGTTGCAATCTCCATGTGGACTATCCACACGATTGTCTTGGTTGCCATCGCAGGCTCCACCCCCACCCTCCCAGAAGCTGTCCACAGATTCCAGTCTCATTTGGTGGGCCACTTTCAGGCGTGGATGTTTGGATACCTCCCACCACGTCGCTGACAGCTGGTCTCCTCCTGGTTCCCAGTTTGGTTCATCAAATCAGACCCTTTCCTCCACACATGTTCAATTGTGGCTATGGCCCCTTCACACGTTCCCTCCCCCTCCCATAGTGGCGTTCCCGCTGGCAACAAGAGATAGCATCGCTTCTCTGGGGTGCCTTCCCTGTTACTAAGTTTTGTCTCTCTCAGGTCAAATTCAGAAGTGTCTTTCCCATGGTCGGCCTTCCTCACAGTAAATTTTAATTTAAATTTGTTATTTGATATGATTGCTGGTTAGTTGCTCCCCAATTTAGGTTGAGCCAAAATTAGTATTCCGCCAAGTTTGGTATTAGGTTTGTATGGGGCCAATCAGTGGCCCCAAATTAGTATAAGGATCACTGGTGACTAATAGCTGAGGATGATCCAATTGGTATCAGTCAGCAGAATCAGTGTTTGATGCCAACTGCCATTTGTGGTCTGTTGTGGGATTTCTGGCAGAAAGCTGATTTATTTGCTTCAATCATTCATCTATGAATTCGCTGCCTGATGAACTGATGTTTGTGGATCCAACAATTATGAGTTTGAGGTGGCCAAGGTTGTTTCCAGTGCCTCATTTAGTATAATCAATTATCACCTGAATAAGGCAATTCCTAATCAATCAACTGAGATAAGTCAAGAAGAGATGTTGGCGAGATGCTGAGATATTCTGAGTCAAAGCGAGTGACCAATTGTTGCTGGTGTATTATTATTAACTTATAGATCAAATACAAATTTGATGTTTATTTATATTAATCATTTATATGGCTCACTGGCGACTTAAGGTCAAGAATGAGCTAAAACTAATTTGGACATTGGGAAGGATGGAGCGAGAGGGTCAACGCCAGGGAAGAGAATAGTGTAGAAGAAGAAGATGAGTGGTTGGCTGGAAGAACCAGTGGAAGAGCTGATAGGTCAGTGGTGGGCGCAGTAGCCCTTTTGTAAATAGTATAGATACCTGGCGCTTCCTTCTCAAAAATATCTCCCTTTGCCTAATCTACCTTTTGTTGAAAGTTTATAATTTATTTTTTAGTTAGGGATTAGGCTGGAGGATCCCCAAATGGCATGAGTGACATGCCAAGGGGTTAGCTGGTGCTGCTGGCCCCAACGCCCAAGGTGAAATGGCAAGGGCTAACCAGTCTTCATACTGGTTAGCCTGCCAACTAGCAGAGCCCATAGTTTATTTTCCAACAAGCATTTAACTGTACTTTTGCTTAATATGATCATACCACTGGATATGGTTCCAAGTAATTAAGTTAAGTGTGAGATGGACATTTCACTGACTGAAGTTTAGATTACCAGTGATTAAGGTCAAGGATAATCTAAGGAAGCTTATAATAATAAATTATAGCCAATTTAATCAGCAACTGATGGTGAAAATGGATTGACATAATATTGGGCGCAATGTTGACAAATCAAACAGTGATGATTGCCAGAAAAAGTGCTGATATTTTGATTGTCAGTGAGAGTGCTGACAATTGAGATTATAGCAATGAATGCCAATGACGTTGATAGGCGGGAAGGGGATTGCCTAAGGAAACGCTAATAACTTAAATACTTGTGTATCCCTCTTGAAAAGATTTTTATCATGCCTGCAATCATTATTTTCAGTAGACAGAGGTTAGCTTGCTGGTAGAATTGTGTTTTAAAATCACCAAGCTTAGGTTCTGGTTAATGCACCTAGAGTGGTCAGTACTTCCCAACTGCAAAACCTCAACACTAAAAAGAAACCCAGCTGTGCAATCCTAATCAGTGAACACAGTGAAGGACAAGTGAGGATTAACCATGAGGATGAAGAAGCAAGGGGTCAGGCAGGCCATAAAGGTGAAGAGGACCACTGGTGCACACCCAAGAGGTGTTGATCTTCCAAGGTGAAGTTGTGGTCTTCTAGATTTGGAATTTCTTGCGGACTTGTAGTAAAAGTTGCTTATGAAGACAAAACAGCAAAGAGCTAGCAGCCTTCATAATGTTTGGCTTGCATACTGATGGAGTTTCTATTGTGGCGACATAAAATTCACAACATATTTTCATCATTCTTTTCCAAAAAAATATATTATATTCTCGTTGATTCAGTAGATGCACCATTGGCATACCATTCTATGCTATTGAAAAGGAACAAATAAAACTAGGAGAACAAATGTAAGGGGGTGGAAGGCGAGTCAGTAAGGGCACATGGCTACCAACCTGAAGGTTGCAGGTTCAATTCCCACCATTCGCACATCGATTGGGGTGCCAGCCAAAGGAAGCTATTGGCGGTTAGTAGGTCTAATAACACGAAAACCTTACCCATGACGTAACCAGAAAAATTTGAGTCCTGATCCAGAGGTGAAAAAACTTTCTTTGACAGAGTTGACCCTGTTCAGGTTTCATGTCGTTTCTTTCTTTCATTTCTTTCTTTTGGTAATGCCTGTCCCCTGGTCAGCTTGCCTTGGTTAAATAAAAAAAATAGGGGAACAAATGTAGTTTTTACCAACATAATCCTGAAGATATCTCAAAACTGCCTATTACACATCACTAGATTTGAAAGAGTCAGCATTTTTGTATAAAGAGTATTGTCAGGTTTCATTGACCCAGCTTAACTACATGCAATTAAATTACATCTTTAAAAACTAAAAATATATGAAACCTCAAACAAGGAGCATCACGAGATAGAAATAGGGCTAAATTTCATTTAAAGAATTTGAAAAGATACATGTTATTAGACTCAACTTAGTTTGGGCTTACTTAAAAGATAATTAACTTGTGCAATACCTCAAGTCCAGATATTCAGATAAAATAAATCAAGAGTAACTTGAGAAGTGCCTCAGCTACTTATACTATAAAGATTTTCTATAGTGGACATCAATTAAGGTCATATGAGAAATTGGATACAGGTATCACGTAGGATATTCAAGTCCTGTTTGATCAAAGCCATATAATAAGTTGAAGGTAAAGGAATATACATGGAGATCAATTAAAACGATTTATGGATGATGGCTTACTTGTGCCCTCTCAGAATCTATGGTTGCCCCACTCATACATAAAGAGAGAAAAAATGTGATGATATTGTAGTGATGAATTATAGGAAGCTAAATAGCCTCACAAAGAAGGAAGGCTATCCCATTCCATGATTAGACAATGCTCTAGCCCACCTGCTGGTTCAATTTTAATCTCCAGTTGGATCTTTTCATCTGTTACTGACGGATGAAAGTTATTACCAGGAAGACTAAGAGAAGTGCGTCTTGATGTGCATGGAAGTATTATTTTAACCTACTCTGAGCTCCCATGAATAGTTTAATGGGCTTGTCTTGTTTTAATGGTTGAAAATTTTTTAAACTACTGATCGCTGTAACTCTTAAGTTTAATGCATAGGTTCTTATGTGCGTTGTAATAAAAATTGATAAACTTGATATTAAATGGGTTGGTGATGTTATAAAGACTTGTATACTAGTTGAGTCTTTTGACCCAATATGCAGTATTGTCTCCAACGTCATACTGGTGCTACTTGCTTTTCTGATCCTTGTAGATATTGTTAAGCTGAAGGAACTTATTCCGCTACTCTTCCTTCTTCTGAAACTTAAAAAAATGGAACTTAACCTATTTCTAGGTTCAAAGGTTCTCTTTTGTGTGGAACTTACCCTTAAATTGGTTCAGAGGCTCTCAGTTTCTCTTAACGCAGGAGCCCACTGAGATCTTGACAGTAATACATAACCAAAGTATATTCAATCCTTCCACAATCTAATCCCAAGAGTTAAGAAGAAACAAAAACTGTAAAACAATTTAAATACTGAAGTACTTTTATTCTGTTCTGATATGCTTTATTTAATGAAAAATGAAAGATTTATAGAGGAAAAAGCGCTCAAACCCTGTTACTTCCACTGATGAAATGGCAGCCGTTGCCACTGAATTAGCCCACTTTAGGTCGCACCCACAAAGATCTTTCTCAACAAGGTAGTTGGGTTCTAATGCCATCTAATAATGCCAACTTTTTCAGATTAATAAAAAAATGTGTCCCGCACTATCAATATACCCCAGTGGGGAACCTTTATTAGTCTGTGACCTGCTTAGATAATGGGACCTTTAATTAGTAAAAGCAGGTCACTTTACTGTAAGGGGCTAACCAACATGTTGCCACTAGAAGCATTGTTAGTAAACTAACAATTACCCATAATTCCCTCAGTTGATCAGTGACAAACACCATCAACCCTTATAAAATAATTAAATTATCAGTAGAAAATAATACATAATCGCTTGTTTATTGTTAGGTATTATTTTCCAATGACACTTAAGTATTTGAAAGATTAACCCCAGTGGATTATTTAATATTAATTAGGGCTATACCATTTAACAATAGTTATATTTTGAAATAATAACTCCCACATCCACTAGCAGGCCTCATCCCCTAGTGTATAAGCAGATATAACCAATCAAGATGGATAATATGGGCAAAATCTAACATGCGTGATGGATCCTATGATGCAATATCTCAAACTGAGATGCAGGTTTGTTTATCTAGATGACAGAACCGTGTTTTTAAAAAACCTTTACCAAGCATCTCAATCATCTCAAGTCAGTTTTACAGCAGTTATGATAAAATACATCAAGCTCAAACCCACTAATTGCACCTTATTTTAACAGAAATTGGAATTCTTATGACATGCCATATTGTGAGAAGATATATAATCTCTATATAATAGGGTCAAAGTAATTTCCAAGATGTCTAAACTAAAGAGTCTCAGGAATATACAGATATGAGGAATGATGAGTTATAACTATAAAAACCCATAATCCTACTCAACTCTCTGAGCCACTCATTTGCTTACTTTCAAAAAGTATTTTTTGTATGGGGAGAGTATAACAGAGAATAATGTTTAAAAGATGAAGAATTAATAAAATTGAGACTGTAATGAATGAAACCACCCAGATTCTGTTCATCAGATGCCTGATTTTTGGTGGAGTAAATTGACACTGAATTTGGTCCAAAAACCAAGTGGAGCCACTGAGGTAAGGATCTTTCTTTCACTTCAATACATAAATCAAAACCATATTTTTGATTTTTATAAATATACAAAACATGACTGCTTGAACAAGCCAAAACTTACTGATGTTAATGCAATTGACGCTTGGTGCCCCATCTTGGGGTGGTGGTGTGCCGCCATCTGGCAGCTTTTGGCCACCACCAAAGTGCGCCCAGGCTGGCTCTGCTAGCCCTCCCAACGCTACCAGGCGTTATGTCCCCCTTGGGATTTGGCTCATGTTCTCTGGAAGCTCCCAAGCGGTGCTCCAGAGCCCTTTGGTGCTCCCATGGAGCAATTTGCATTTTGGCCTCCAGGTCAAATATGGAAAAATTTTCCCATATGCAAGTGCGGCCATCATTAGGATGGCCATGATAGTTTTTTACCACTGGCTATATTGACTTCTGCCCCTTTATGGGATATTTTGATATTGGCTACTGCTTGGAAGCTGATGCAGCAGCAGCCAAGCTGCAATTAATAAATAAAAATTCCCCTCCCAACTGTTCAAACCCAGTTCCCAAATGAGGCCACTTTGGTATTCCAGTTTGCTGGGTTGTCCTCCCATCTCTCCCCTGAATGCCTCCGCCACAAGCTCATGGAGGTTTTGGCCATTTACAGTCCAGACACCATGTTGCAGTTTGTGTTTTGAAATAGATAAAATAGTCTGGCAGGGCCTTGTGCCTTTGCAACAATCCACCCATTTCATCACAATTCCCATCTCATGATTCCCCACACACTGTGATCAGTTCCATGTGATGAACGGGGTCTTTCCACATTGCCACAAAGCAGTTGGGCAAGAGGGCCCATGTGAGGGCCCAAAAACATGAGAGGTCTGTGGTGGTTAAGTCCTTCATTTATTGGCTTGATGAGCAAATAACGTATCCTTGGAACATGGTGAGGATGATGCTCACACTGAGGAGGACAGTCTGTCCCCAAAGAGAGCATACATAGAGGCGAATGCTCTGTCAAAATCCGAGGATTGGTCCATATTCTTTGCTCAAAATCCCTGGTTTATTTCAAAATCTTAATAAATGATTTCAAAATTTAAAAATTTTATTTTTAATTTTGAGGTTTTTATTTATATATATTAGAAGATGAAGTTGTCCTAAACACCTGCATCTGGTTGTATTTATGTTAGGAAGTGGGGGATATGGGGGTATTTGTTCCCACAGAGTCTGCGGATGGCGGGCTGTTCGTGGGCCTATTTCAAAAATATTGGCCTCTGATATTCCCATATAGGCCCATTCTAGACCATTCATTGGGTACCCGTGGCATTATGGAAACTTTTCTGCATATATTTTCATTTGCTGAGGACGAATAAGAGCTTGGCATTCTTGTGTTGACGTTATCACAAAAATTCCTACTTTTGAGATAATTTATCCTGGCAGCCTCTGATTTGCTGTGCTGCCCTTTGCTGTGGCTCTTGATATTCTCATCAAGCAGTGGATTCGGCTTAGCAGCTCCTGATTTTCTGAGCTACCTAATGCTATGATTCTTGACATTTCCATTTTTGGCATAATTAAGCTTGGCAGCCCCTGATTTTCTGGGCTGCTCTTTGCCTTACCATTCTCATCATTTAGATCATTGGACTTTGGGTTAGCGGCCTTTGATTGGCCTAATCACCATTTATGTCAACCTTTGCCACCATTGCTCTGAGGTTTTGTCAATTTTCTGGCATCTGATTTGACAGAATGCCATTTTTGAGGGTCGTTGCTCTCTTTTTATGCTTTCATTTATATTGTTTACATTACTAGTAGCCGCGATCCCCGCCTTAGGGGAAGGGGGGAGTTGGGGCTATGTGGTGGTCAGGCAGCGCCTTGACCGTCACATCACCCCCTCAGAGGAGAGCCCCTGTGCCCCCAGTATTCCTCCACCTTCTGGGGACAGTTGGCGCAATTGGCAGCTGTTTGCCAGGAGGATCCTTCTATTGGGTAGCTGACTCATTTTACCAAGTACCATCGCTTTTTTGAGCAATCTTAGTGTCCAGAATCTCCTCCACCTTGTACTCCGCCTCCCCTGGATTGTCCGACTGGACCAGCTCCAGCTTTGCTGGTATGGGTTCTTCATGTTTCTTGAGCTGCAAAACGTGCAAAACTGGATGTGCGCGCGACCCTTCTGGGAATTCTAATTTGTATTCCACCTCATTCACCTGTCAAAGGACCTTGTAGGGTCCTAGGTTGACAGGTCCAAATTTCCTACACTGTCCCAGGGGTGTGTAGTGTTTGGCATTTATCAATATATAATCTCCATCTTTGAGGGCCAGAGCCTCAGAGCGATGTGCATCCTCCTTCCTCTTCTGGGCCTCCATGTAAGTCTCAGTGAACGTCCTCTGGGCATCAATTGGGCCATCTTTCCGTTCCTGAGCAAGAAGGTACTGAAGAGGATGGCCATACCCCTCATTAATCAGGGCGATCTCGCTCACATGATAAATGAGCGCTGGATAATAGCCCTTCCACTTCAGATCCTGCTTTCAGTACTCGCACTCTCCTTGGCAGAACTGTTATGAGGAATTAGTAAAATCTGCACCAAGATTGCCCAAATGGAATCAATTGCAACTAATTTGAGCGGCAATCAGCCCAATACTCAGATTTCAAATGGTCAAAAAGGTATGATGCTTGAGCTATCAGCTGGAATACCTGACAGTTGTGATTCAGTTTACATGATTATTGAAAAACTTTCCCCCCTCCCAAATCTGTCAGGCATCACCCCCAATGGGCAGCTTCCTGCCAGAAAATTGGGCGTTGCGCCTGATGCAATGCCACTAACTGCAACTTGGCCCACCACCAAATTTTGTGATGTTGGTCCCCAGGTAACTAACCCGCCCATTCCCAAATAGTTTACCGCTTAGGTCAAACTTGCGGAACCTGATCCTGGCTTATTTTCCCTCAAAATTGATGACTATTTAATTGGGCGCATCGCACTGAGAAGATTGTTGTCAATTCTCATTCCTTTAATTTTCCAATTAAAACAATTCCCCAAAATCCCATTTTTATCTGTTGAGAATTAAGCTCCCTTCCAGTTCCATATTTGTCATATTAGTAGCAGTGCCCCTGGCATTCTGGTTTGCCACTTGGATGCTCTGGCATCTGGGCTGGCAGGCCAGTCTAATTCTTACTTGCTGTCTGCCTGACATAATTGACAAATTATCAATCTCTACCATTTACGCCTTTCTCATAGATATTGGCGCAGCAATGGTCCCATCTTTTCAACTGAATCAGGTCATAAAGAAGATTATCCCTGCCCACATTAGTCCCATCCCACCCAAAACTCCAAACTCATACCCCATATTTGCCGCGGCTATCTTGCCCATGTCAGTAGGGTCTGACATCCCAACTTGCAATGAGTTTGTTTCCCAAAGCCCAGTAGTTTCCCAGCTGTCGCCCTTCAAAGGTGCAATTTTTTGGAACTGGAACCAATCATCGTTGAAAATGGGGAAGAGGCCAAGGAAGAGGTTATCCTGGCATCCCAGAAATCGCGACGTTCCATCCAATATCTTGTGGCTTGGAAAGGATATCCAGCCTATGAGAACAGTTGGGGCAAGGCGCGCAATTGTGCGAATTGCATGAACCTGGTTAAGGCGTTCCACATATCCTACCCCAAGATTCTCCATTTTCCCTAAAACTCAGTAGTTTCCCAGCTGCTGCCCTTCAAAGGTGCAATTCCCATGGAACCAGAACCGATCATTGTCAAAAATGGGGAAGAGTCTGAGGAAGAGGCTATCCTGGCATCCCAGAAATTGCGACGTTCTGTCCAATATCTCATGGCTTGAAAAGGATATTTGGCCTATGAGTACAGTTGGGGCAAGATGCGTGATTGTGCAAATTGCATGAACCTGGTCGAAATGTTCCACATATCCCACCCTGAGATTCTCCATTTCCCCAAAAAACCTGCGTCAGTAATGGCAATCAAGTCACCCAAGGCGCACAAGAAGGTGGCTCTTGTACGGTTTCCCGTTGTGATGAGGCTCTTCTCTTGGAAAAAGGAAAGGGTAATGTAAGTCCTGGTGAACGTCCTCTGGGCGTCAATTGGGCCATCTTTCTAATTCTGAGCAAGAAGGTACCAAAGAGGATGGCCATACCCCTCATTACTCAGGGTGATCTCGCTCACATGGTAAATGAGCGCTGGATAATAGCCCTTCCACTTCAGATCCCACTTCCAGTACTCGCACTCTCCTCATCAGAACTGTTATGAGAAATTAGTAAAATCTGCACTGAGATTGCCAAAATAGAATCAATTGCAACTAATTTGAGTGGCAATCAGCCCAATACAAAGATTTCAAATGGTCAAAAAGGTATGATGCTTGAGCTATTGGCTAGAACACCCGACGGTTGCAATTCAGTTTATATTATGATTGAAAAACTTTCCCCCCTCCCAAATCTGTCAGGCATCACCCCCAATGGGCAGCTTCCTGCCAGAAAATTGGGCGTTGCGCCTGACACAATGCAACTAACTGCAACTTGGCCCACCACCAAATTTTGTGATGTTGGTCCCCAGGGAACTAACCCGCCCATTCCCAAATATTTCACCGCTTAGGTCAAACTGACCAAAACTCAGTCTGCCACTGAATTTTGTGATGTCAGTCCCCAGGAAACTAACCCGCACATTCCCAAATAGTTCACCGCTTAGGTTAAATTGACTTCAACTTGGCCTGCTAAATTTTGTGATGTCAGTTCCCAGGGAACTAACCCACCCATTTCCCAAATAATTCGCCACTTAGGTCAAACTTGCGGAACCTATTCTGGCTTATTTTCCCTCAAAATTGACGACTATTTGATTGGGCACATCGCACTGAGAAAATTGTTGGTCAATTCTCATTCCTTTAATTTTCCAATTAAAACAATTTTCCAAAATCCCATTTTTATCTGTTGAGAATTAAGCTCCTTTTTAGTTCCATATTCGTCATACTAGTAGCAGTGCCCATGGCACTCTAGTTTGCCACTTGGATGCTCTGGCATCTGGGCTGGCAGGCCAGTCTAATTCTTACTTGCTGTCTGCCTGACACTCCACCGCCTTCTCCAGATTAGCTCTCAAAGTCTCAAAATTTTCCCTCATTCTGGTCACTAACTCATCTGCTGCAGGGTTTGTTACCCCAGCGTGTCCCTCCATCATCCATAGGTGATACTTGTGGTTCACGAAAAGGGTGACATTCCAGTTGATGAGTGCGCCAGGTTATTGTATGCAAACTGTGCAATCCTCAGCCATTTGATCCAATGATCATGTCATGTGGTGAGGTAGCACCGTAGGTACTGTTCCAGGGTCTGATTGACCCTCTCTATCTGGCCATCCGATTGGGGGTGGTAAATGGAGGAATGGCATGGTTTAATTTTTTGATTTTCCAGGAGGTGATTCCAGAAACTGCAGATGAACTGCGGGCCCCTGTCTGAGATAATCTTGTCTGGGAGTCCATGTCAAGCAAATACCTCCCTCACAGAGATTTTAGCCATGTCCTTTGCCATGGCCTTAGAGGTGCATGGGAAAAACTCAGCATATTTTGTTAGTCAGTCCACCACCACCATGACCACATCATAGCCCTCCAATTTTGGGAGCCCAGTGATAAAATCCACTCTCAGGGAAGTCCACAGCATTCAGGCGATCTGCAGTGGTTTTATCTTCCCTGCGGGTTTGTTTTGAGATAGCTTTTATTGAGCACAGGTAAGGCAGCGCATGGTATACCCTCTTATATTCCCACTAGGCCTGGCCAGGAGTAGTTCCAGCGTATCAGCTTGATTTTTTCCCCACACCTGGGTGTCCCGCCAGGGGTTGGTCATGACAACTCTATTCTTCAGTTTGAAGCTTGAGCGTCAGGACCCATAGGTGGTCATGGTGCAGGATGAGGCCCCCTCCCTCCTGAAATTCTTGTAGCCTTCGCTGGGGTCCCCTCCCTCTAACTCTCTCCTGACCGTCTCTTCAAATTTGGTGCATCGTTGGGCTGTCTAGATTCTCTCTTTTAAGTCGGTGCATTCCTCCTGTATCGATGCAAACACCTGGGGAGGGATCATCATGGCCATGTTGAACTCATCCAGCTCCTTTTTCATGAAGGTTATTTTTGAGTCCCGGCTAAGTAGGTCTGGGAGTAAGTTGCTCTCCCTGGGCTTATATTCTATTTTAAAAATCATATTGAGCAGCTCTAGGTGCCACCAGGCTTGTCTTTGGTTCATCCTATGGGAGCTCTTGTGGAACTCCAAGGCCCTGTGGTCAGTCCAGATCATGAATGGGTGGCATGCATACAACAGATGATGCTGCCACTCATCTAATGCTGCAACAATCTCCAGGAGTTCCTTGTCATAGACAGGGTAGTTTGTTTCTGCCAGTAGCATCTTCCTGCTGAAGTAGCATACCGGGTGCTCCAAACCACCCCTCCCCTGTCTGCAAGAGGACCGCCCCAATGGCGAAATTTGACGCATCTATCTCTACAATGAATGGGCGATTGGCGTCCGGGTGCGCTAGGACTGGCGCTGTAAGAAGGGCCTCCTTAATGGCCTGGAACGCCTTCTCTTCTTCCTCCCCCCATTGGAAAGGGACTTTCCCAGTCAACTGGGTAAGCAGGGCGACTGTTTCTGAGAGGTCCTTGGTGAATCTCCTCAGAAAATTCATCATCCCTAAGAAACTGTGCACACCTGTCTTATCCGTTGGCGCTGCTCACTCCTTTGCTGCTGTCAGCTTGTCTGGGCAGATGGCTGTTCCCTTCTCAAATACAACGTTGCCTAGAATAAGATACTGAGCTCTTGTAGAAATCGCATTTGGAGGGCTTCAGTTGCAGGTTAGCCTTATCCAGTGCCCTGAGAACCTTCTTAACGTCCTCCATGTGTGTCTTTCAAGACTTGGAGAACATCAGTATGTCATCCATGCACGCGACACAACATTTTCTGATCAAGTCGCCCAGGGCGTGGTCAATGGTCCTTTGAAAAATGGCAGGGGCGTCCTTAAATCTGAACGGCATAACCTTGTACTCATATACCCCTAGGTGGCACTTGAATGCTGTGTACTGTTGGTGCTCAGGTACAACTGGCACTTGGTTGAAAGCGTTGACCAGGTCCAACTTAGAGAACACCTGACTCCCAGAAATCATCTTGGAGATGCTCGACATCAGCGGAATGGGATAGGGGTCCAATTCAGTTATGGCGTTTAAAATGGCAGTAGTTGACATGGGGCGGAGCTCACCATTGGCCTTGGGGACCAGGAGGATGGGAGACACCACTGGGGATAATAAGGGCACAATCATCCCTCGCTCCAACATATCCTTTACATACTGGTCTAGGGCTTCCCTCACTCTGGGGTTCAGGGGGTACACTGGGCTTCCTTTTGGGAGCTCAGCATCCCCTTTGAACTTGAACAAAAATGTGAAAGGGCCCTGTGAAGTGTAGGTGGCGGTGATGCTCCTCTGGAACAGGTGTTCATAGTCTCTTAATTCCTCTTGTATTTTTTCCCTCTCCATCCCTAGGTGCACAGAGTTCATGCCAGGCCTGCTCCTGCCCAAGCTAAAGAAATCTAACGTTATAGGCTCTTAATCCTTGTGGTGAGGCATCACCTGACCCTCCTTCAGATCAAATTGTGGGGAGTACTTGTGCCACCATCTCATGCCCCAAATGATGGGGTGGGGCAGGTTCTGGATAGCGCAAAAGTCTTCTCAGAAGTGGTGGAGTCCCTGTTGAAGCTTGATCCTGGGATCAATCCCCCAGCATTACAATGACTTGGAGGTGTCCGCAAGAGTCACAGTACCCTTTTCTTGAATTTGTACTTTCAATTCCTTGGCTAACTTCCAGTCCAGGTAGTTTTCTTCAGCTCCAGTGTCCACTAGCGCCCACAGTTTTTCTAACTTGACCCATTTCCCTTTCTTCTTTTGCTTCAAAGTAAACGGAATAAACATATAGGAGGAACTGTTTTCTTTATTGAGCAAAGAAATTTGAGCAGGGGGTTGGGCAAAGGTTGTAGGTGGGGCCATCTGAGCTGCTGAGAGTTGTGGGTGCAGGAGCTGCAGAGTGTGGGGCAGTTTCACTGGAGCCCCCTGCTCTTGTTGACCCACATGGTTTGAGATGGGCTCTGACTCCGCGTGTTGTCTGCGGAATCTACCGTGGTTTCCAGGCACAGGGGTCCTGGCTTGGGCCAAGGATAGCTGGTTCTCTACCTGAGAGGCAACAGTGACCTCTTCCTCCAAGGTTGCCCCCAGGTGGGTAGCGGCCATAGCTGTAATGTCCAGGAGAAGGTTCTGTTTAACATCCATGTGAGCTGGGAAGTAGTCACTTTTGCGGCTTTAGCTAGGGGATGGAACAGCCAAGTGTACTTTTTAATGGCCATTCTCTCTTGGCTGAGGGCCAAGAGCGCTGACCATGCAGCATCCTGAGAGTCATTTGTTGTGGCAGCTCTTTCAACCAAGTGGAGACAGTCCTCCAGAGAAGCTGGAAGGGCTGGATGTGTTTCCAAGAGGTCAGTGAGCTAGATGGACAGGTTCTTCAGCAGGTCTGCTATCACCTGGGCAATCTGGAGAGACGTGGCCATTGTACCCCCAGTGGCCGCTGTGAGGCAGGCCTGCAATATAATGTGAAAAAAGGTTCTGTGCATTACACTCAACTCCTCCGGGGTCAGTACTTGTCTAAACTCAGATGTGGCATCAACGTGTTGGACATAAGCAACAGAATTCTCTCAGGATGGGAGGAGGCAAGTGACTTTCCTCATCAGGAACATGATGGAAAAGATAATCATTAGGAGAGTAATTGTGTGCTCATACCAGGCTGGTAGGCTCTCTTGTAGGGTTTCTCCATCCCATCCCATAAAAGATATATGAGATTAAAGAACTTTGTATAATGTGACAAACGAGGTCCTTCCACATTGCCACAAAACAGTTGGGCAAGAGGGCCCAGGTGAGGGCCCACAAACATGAGAGGGCTGTGGTGGTTAATTCCTTCATTTGTTGGCTTGATGAGAGATTAAGGTATCTTTGGAACACGGTGAGGATGATGCTCACACTGAGGAGGACAGTCTGTCCCCTAGAGAGAGCATACAGAGAGGTGACTGCTCTGTTAAAATATGAGGATTGGTCCATATTCTTCGCTTAAAATCTCTGGTTTTCCATCAAAATCTTAATAAATGATTTCGAAATTTCAAAATTTTATTTCTGATTTTTGAGGTTTTTATTGTATATATTAGAAGACGAAGTTGTCCTAAACACCTGCATCTGGTTGTATTTATGTTAGGAAGTGGGGGATATGGGGGTATTTGTTCCCACAGAGTCTGCGGATGGCGGGCTATCCGCAGGCCTATTTTGAGAATCTTGGCCTCTGATATTCCCATCTGGGCCTGTTCTAGATTGTTCATTGGGTACCCCAGTCATTATGGAAACTTTTCCGCATATAAATTTGTTTGTTGGGGACAAATCAGAGCTTACCATTCTTGTGTCAACCTTATCACAAACTTTTTAAATAAGTTTTTTGCCAATTTCTAATTTGCTTGGCGGCTGCTCCCCTCAGCTCTCAACAATTCCCTTTTTGGTATAATTTGGCTTAGAAGCCCCTGATTCGCTGGGCTGCCCTTCACCATGGCTCTCAATATTCTCATCAAGCTGTGGATTTGGCTTGGCAGCTTCTGATTTGCTGAGCTGCCCAATGCCGTGGTTCTTGATGCTTCCATTTTTGGTATAATTTAGCTTGGCAGCTCCTGATTCACTGAGCTGTCCAATGCCATGGTTCTTAATGTTACCACTTTTGGCATAATTCAGATTGGCAGCCCCTGATTTGCTGGGCTGCCCTTTGTCATTGTCATTATCATTATTTAGTTCATCAGACTTCAGGTTGGCAGCCTTTGATTGGCCCAAACGCCATTTATGTCAACCTTTGCCACCTCTGCTCTGAGGTTTAGTCAATTTGTCAGCATCTGATTCATCAGAATGCCATTTATGAGGGTCATTGCCCTCAAACCCTACGCTTTTATTATTATTATCTGCATTACTAAGAGCCCAGATCTCCGCCTTAGGTGAGGTCAGGGCTATGTGGCGGTCAGGAAGCTCCTTGACTATCACACTGAGGACATCCATGCCAATATACTACTTGATCCAGGATGAACCTCACTGTGCTGGTAGCATCTACTTTTATTAGGGCCTTTGTCTCAACCCATCTCATCAGATGGTCAATGGCAACTATAATGTACTTGACTCTCTCTGTGCTCATCTTCAACTGTCCCATTATGTTAATGGACACCATATGCCAGGTAAATTCAGGGCAGACCAGTCAGTATCCAGTTGTATTCTTATGTGTTTTGTGCAGCTGGAAGCCACGCAACAAGCTAGATAATCCATGACATTGTAGTTGATGAACTCCCAGTAGTACTGGCAAATATGATTGGTTGTTTTTCTCAGGCCTCCATGCCCAACAACCTTATGAGCTGCTTGCATAATAGCTGCTCTTTCTGATGGCTTTGGGAATAATAACTGCTTCCCATTGATCGTTTTAAACACTTGTCCATTCATGGTCTTGATGTTTTCCATCACTTTCTAAAACGCACCTTGGATTTCTTGGGGCTTGTTCCCAATTTCTCCATCAACCATTCTCTGGAATAGCTCATCCACCTATGGGTATACCATCTGGACAATTGGTACCTGCAATAAGCCATCTGCATTCTGGTTAGAAGCCCCCGCTCAGTGGACAATCTTATAATTATAAGCATGTAGCTTAAGTTTCATCGGGCCAGTTGTCCTTATGGCTCTCTCAAATTGTGAAGCCAATACAATGAAGAGTGGTCCGTCACCACTTTTAAGTTCATTCCATGGATGTACACCTGAAACTGCTTACATGCATAAATGACCACAAGGTATTTATGCTCAATTATGGTGTAGTTCCTCTCAGTAGCTGAGAGTGTCTGGCTCACATATTCCACTGGATGTTCGTCTCCAATTTCATCTACTTGGCTTAGTACAGCACTGATCGCCATCAACAAAGCATCAGTTTGTATAATAAACTCTTAATCAAAATTCATATATTTCAGAATTGGAGAATCAAATAAAAACCAGTGTAGCTCATCAAAGGATTCCTGAGCCTCTTCATTCCATATGAATCCTTTTTTTGATCCTTCAACAGATGGAATAAGGGCTTGGCTATTCAGGTGAACTCCTGAATAAATTTTCTGTAGTATCCAACCATCCCAAGGAACACTTGGATATCTCAGACACTCTTCTGCACAGCCATCCGTTCTATGGCTTCTATCTTCTGGGCTTGCAGCTGCAAACCACTAGAATTGATCACAAAACCCAGATATTCCAACTCTTTTTTAAAGAAGTGGCACTTCCTTGGCTTAATCTTCAGATTAGCCATGGACAGCCACTTGAATACTTCTTCCAAGTGGTGTAGATGATCAGTAAACGTCCTACTAAACACATTGATATCATCTAGGTATACCAGGATGCATGACAACTTCAAGTCACTCAGTATAGTGTCCATGGCCCTCTGGAACATTGCAGGCGCATTACATAGACCCTGGGGCATCCTCATCAGTTAGTATAACCCCTGTGTGGTAATAATCATGCATTTTTCCTGGTCTTCTTTTGGCAAGTCAATCTGCCAATATCCCAAGATCATATCCATTGCAGAGAAATACTTCGCTTCTCCTGATTGATTTAGCGCATCATCAATCCTTGGTAGGGGACATGAATCCTTCTTTATAATTTTATTCAGCTTCCAGTAGTTGATCACCACCCAATTGGAGCCATCCTTTTTCTTCACAATTAGGATCAGACTCACCAAGGGACTCAACAACAGAATTAGAAGCCCATGCTTCACTAGTTTGCTGATTTCATCCTCCACTACTGCTTCAGCAGCTTTTGATCATTGGATCAGTCTCATTCTGATTGGCAAAATTTTCTTGGTGTCAACCTTGTGTATCACATCTCTTGCACATCCTAAATCATGGTTGTCCTGAGAGAACACTTCCCAATACTTTTCAAATAGTTCAAGAATCTCCTCTTTATGGCTTTCCAACAGATTTGCAAGTTGCTCTCAATCAACCAATAGGTTGATGCTCTCAGTTACCCCAGCCAGTAATCCCATCTCATTGAGTATAAAATTTTCTCCATTAAGTTGTCAGAATTTATCATTGCTTCTTAGGTCTGAAATTAATAGACCATATAAATCAATATTTTTATCTTTTTTATATATTTTTTTGTTTTCTTTTGCAATGGGACTTGCAACCTACAACAAAGGTTCAGAGGTCATTCTTTCCCCCTTCATCCAAACTGGGTCCTAGGTAACTCTGACCTACCAGTTATCATGGTTCAAAAATCTTATCCTCTTAAGATTTAACTAACCATTTGGTTCAGTGATCCTCTTTTAGGAATTGACCAAAATTTTAGGACATAACCATTTAATGGTCCAGAGATCCACTAGGAACATTGCAACTACATTCTCTTAGGCTCAATACTTCTGATTAGTATTGACCTTCTTCACTATACAATCAACAGTGCTGTCTCTTTCAATATAGGCTACTCTGCTGACTCTTACAATACTCTTGAATACTAGGCCTTTAATTCCAACTGATTATTCGTCCAACAGGTCCTAATTTCATCTCTTATTTTGGCAACTGATGCTTGGATCATCATATCTCATTATCCAACAGTTCCGTCCAATTGTCCAGATCATTTTTCTCCTGAAAACGATTTTTTCACTTATTGCCATCCTTAATTACACAGGTTGTTCTGGCCTAGTTAGCTTTATCCAATTTCTCCTGAATTGATGAACTCATCTCCAGTAACTTCTGATCATTGGTTGGGTGGTATTAAGTTATATGATTTTCTTCATTATCATAGATCAATAATTTTTCTGTTTTGTCTTCATATCTTCATTAGTATGGCAATCTAATTCTTCAGATTGATTGCTTCCTATTTCATCTAATGCCTCATCTAAACACTCACTCCTCAGGACTATTTAAAGCAGACCCAATTTCAACCTGAGTTGATCCTGCTGTTCCTCAGAACTATTTTCAGTGGACCCAATTCTAACCTGAGTTGGCCCTGCTAATACTCTTCATCTCAAGTAGATGTCCAGTGGAACTAATTTTCTTGCAGCACTAGATAGTTCCATATATAGGCTGCAAGTCTTTTTCCCTGATAATGAGTATCTTTTGTTTGCTTCACTTGGAGCTCCACTTCTGGGCTGGGTGAACGCCAATGAACGTGATCCACTTCACGTTCTATCTTCATCAAAGTTACTTTCCTTAGTAACTTATTTCCAGAATTAGAAACATATTCATAGGACATCATGTTCTAAGTTCTTCTACTCAACTACACCCATGTAGTGAGCACCAACTTGTAAAAATTTACTTGAGTGTTATTATTGGCAAGCAACCCCAGTAACATTTTTACTGCACAGGTTTAGTTTCTTGTGGCTTCATCTGCGTTGTATAGTATATTAAATTATTGGTTGATAATAGTATGACAACTATTATCCGTAGTTGAGTGTGAATTCTTATATCTCAGACCAACGCTCAGCAAGTATTCCTGATTAAATACTTGAGATGTTGTGATCTAGGGATTTGTTCCCTCATTCTGTCCAACCCAATACTCGCTGAGTTCCTCTGGTGACAGTCTTTTTGGTCCAACACACAGCCAGCAGCAATCCCCAATTGTGTCTCCTTCTTCTCTAGATCCCCACTCAGATATTTTATTCTTTTCACTAAGAGTCTCCCAATTATTGCACACAGTAATAATATCCTTGAGAAGAATAGCATAATTGAAGGCTGATGATAGTTTACTACTTAAACTATATAGAATAAAAACTTTAGAACTATATAACTCTGTTCTAAACTCTGGTTTTCTTGTTAGTAGTGAATTCTAGGGAATTTATAGTGGGGATTCAGTCATCTAACCCTCAGTTGACACCTCTTTGATGAAATGGCAGCTGTTGCTGTTGAATCATCCATCCTTATCTCAGCAGCGATGGTCTTCCCCATCCTGGCTAGGATTCTGTTGTTGGACATCCTTGTGACCTAAATGAAAATAGTCAGAAAACATGTCCCTAATGTTTTCTTCTCAATCCAAGCAAACCAACCATATTTGGCTAGCAACCTGCTTGGGTAATGGAGCTTATTACCTATTAAGACAGGTCATGCACCAACTAATCAATTCACTGGTTGCAGGCTGCGTCACTCACCTCACAACTTGCTATTCATTTCCAATCAGTCAAAGATAAAACCCAATCAATCCCAATTTGTACACCTGATAGTTAATCACTATCAGATGCCCCTATTTTGTTGGCAACTCTGCCCAACAAGATCTTAAGTATTCATCTGGATTGATCCCCAAAGGATACAACCAGGCGAGTATCCCAAAATCCCCCAAACATAGTTACTCTAAAACTTGGGACAACCAATTTCCAATTCACTTTGCCTTAGGAAATTATCCCCTAGCAGTTTCTGGTAATCTATCAGGCTGGGAATATGGGCAAAAATCTCAACATTTGAAAAATACAAACTTTAAGTTGAAATGTAATGATTGGTTAACCTGAATGTTACACCCTATATTGCAACCTTTGCTTATGCATAAGTCCATTTGTTGCTGGCTAGATAAAGCAGAATAATATTCTCTGGCTTACTGTGATAAGGCAGTTTACTATGGTAACCACCTTCTGGTGATCCCCACACCCCACCATGACCATCTCAAACAACTTGAATAATGCCATGATATTGCTTCTTTGAAACCTCAGCAGTTTTGGAGTTATCCAAATATTTTATGATTTTATAAGAATCACTGCCAATGTTTGGCCACTAGTTGTTGGTTTGCATAAAAGAGGAAGAGAGCCATACAAGTAAGCTGCTGTATTTCTTTTCATCTTTTATATAGTTTCTCAACTAGATTTAGTAAAACTGTTATCCACAAATGAGGAACTTTTCTTGAGCAAAATAGATCTGCTTTAAAGATCCTCATACCATGGCCAGTGTCCCCTTCTAGCTTAGATAAATGATTGGCAATAGTTTTTTACCACTTCCTAAGGCTGGATTTTCATGCCTTCAACTTTAGGTACTTCTTCCATAAGTCCTCCAGTTCCTTGGTAAGCTAGTAGAGCTTGTCAGTATTTTTATACATGGTTTTTACTAACAGCATGGCTCAAACTTGTGCCTTGATTATGTCTGAGTCCTGCTTTATTATAATACCTTCTATTATGGCAACTCAGTCTGTTAATTTGTCTCCTTGATTCTGAGATATAGAATCTACAATCAGAACTTTAATTCTTGATAACTCAGTCCATATTTCCTTAACCTCAGCTTGGTTATGAGTCTTCAAATCACTGACTAACAGGTGCAACTTTGTGACTTCTTCCTTAACATCTTTATACTGCTTTATAAGATAGTGAATGACTAAAACATCTTTACAGATAAGTTCCATTCCTATGTATTATGGATATGCAAATTTAAGAGTTCTGCATTTCTTCATCCAAAACTTAGCAACTTCCTTTTTTACTCAACAGTTCTCCACTCATTCTCTTAACTCAATAACTTATAGACAACTTCAGACTAGAATCCCCCTATAGGGAGCACCACTTGTTGAAAAGTGGTCATTGCACAGGTTTGCAAGTGTTTATTCTTAGCTTAATACAGCTTCCCTATGTGATAAAAGAGAACATAAATCTGAGCTGATAGAAATTCAATTAACACTTGTCCATTGTTTACTATAATATCTAGGCACTTCCATCCTAAACCAACTAAAAATCAACTACTAATGAAATTTAGCCTACCAAGAACATGATTTTGTATTAGAAAAATAATCTCATACATATATAGCATTCTGGCACCCTAGTGCTCTCCTATTAGCATTGTTAGCATTTGCTGCTGGGTAATAGCTTTGCATTCAAAAATCTAAAGCTTCAGCATGCCATTGTTTGAAACTTCTTTTAACTCAATTTCTCAGGCTAGGCATTACTGACCTTGAGCTGGAAAACTATTGGGTATCATCCCTGACAGATTAAGGAAGTCTTAATTGTCAAGTTAATCTTAAATATTAACTTAGAGCTCCCTTCCTCAGGAGCTAAAAATCATCAATACTAATAATTATATCAGAAATTATCCCCAACTAATTTACAAGTATCAGAATGCATTAAAAAGAATAATATGGTTAAATTTGTAACAGTCTTTAAGGAGTTAAGCCTTTACATTATAGGAATTTCACTGGCTTTCACACACCTAAATTCAAAGCACAGTCTTAATTTAATTAGCAGATATGACAGACTAGAGCCTAGGGTATAAATTGTAATGGTCTGGTATATGAAGTGGAACAAATTTGGTAATGCATATTTCTGGTAGTTACCATTAACAGCATATTTTGGTTTACACTCACAATAAAAGATCTCCAGAGCTGGAATTAACCACCAATGCTACAACATATTTGGAGAATTTACTTTTATAAAGGCTTATACTCTTTTAAGATTTTCATTTATTTTAGATATACTGTCTTCATACAGTTATACATAATTAAATGCAAATATATGTGTACCTATCTTTTCTGGTTGCAGTCCCAATTGCAACAATGATTATATTAAAAATATTATTTTAACATAAATTTAATACTGATGCATCAAATTTAACCACTTAACAGTATTCTATCAGAAAATCAATCTTATAATAAGATAAACGAATATTAAAGCTTGATATACTAATCAAGCCAATTAGAAGGGAAAAAATAAATTTATTTATCCTATCATTCTTTTTATAGATGAATAACATCTGAAACTATCCAATAATGTCACCTCAAACTCTGATAGCACAGAGCAATGAATCCTGAAGCTGATTGGCTGCTTTTATAATGATGCAAATTGACCTTTTATTCTAATTTAAGCTAATTATGAGAAGAGTATAGAATGTAAATTTCAAGCTTTAACTAATCAAAAGTCTAAATTTTAAACAATACAAAATGTAATGATGACATCACAGCATACCATTAAATAAAAAAATTAAGATTTACTCCAATTTAAATACTATGCTTATTATATGATGTCATACATATCAGGTTTCAGATAATGCATTAAACTGACTCAGTGCATGACAAGTTAAAAATATGTCAGACAGATTAAATGTGCTTTGCTACAGTGTTTATAGCTTACCAAATAACTTAAATCATTTAATTAAATTTTATATTGATGTTACCCTAAGTTGCTCAGATTTAATAAACAAACAATTCAAAATACTTAAATAGAACTTTATATTATAGATAGATAGTGATATTACCTGGCATTGATCAGATTTAATAAAAAAATGATTTAAATTGAGTATTTAAATTATACACCATAGATAAACCACTAAACTGCACAGCTAAAACTATTAAACATATCAAATTAACCAATCACCAACTGCTTGGTAAAGCCAAACTAAACTTATTGCACTGCCAAAAAAACCAACAACTTACCAAAACCAATTAGCTTATTAAATCAACCATTTACTAACTGCTTACTAAAACCATCAAGCTTACTAATCAATCTAAAATCACTATCTACTTGGAAAATCCATTGAAATTATCAAATCAAATAGATATTAAACTGCTCATTTGTATTAAAATACAAATTACTATTAAAAACATATATAATTTTCACTTCTCACATATAAAACTTTTTATTTTACTATTGTAAAATAATGATAACTAATTCAGAAACCTTTTGCAGGCACATTTACAAAAAATTACCAAGGTTTCATCATAATTGGATAAATGATATAGAAACACACAGAAGATGAGCAAACAAATAAATATTTATTTTTATTTATTAAATGAAAAGAAACAGTATCTATAAAAAATTGGTCAAACAAAGGTAAAGAGATGAATGGTATAAAAGCAGTTTTGCTTAGTCAGCAGTTTTTAGAACTTTTTAAATCTTAAATTACTTTTGCCTTATTACAATACTAGCTATACTTGGCCACATGTTGCTGTGGCTCAGTTTGGTTTAATGGAAAAGAAAGATAAGTGAAAGCATATGTTTTTAATAGCAGAGTTACCTGTAGTTGCTCAGGTTTATTTATGAGCTCACATTAATAGACTAAAGGCTGTGCCAGCACTATGCTTGAGCCACTCGGACCAACAGCTTCACTGTTGCCCTTGTGGCTGGTAAGCTGTTTATCCTAAATCTACTTAATAATTTATGATATTCTACTTTAAACTCTAATACTGATTTTTATTTAGTTTTAGGTTTGCAATTTGATGAATTATTTAAAATTTTCAAATCTTACTCACTCAAATAGATTGTCTTATCAAACTTGATTAGTTTTTTTTTAGTACTAGATGGTCAAACTTGATTAGTTTTAGTTGAGCAATTTGGTAAATTATAAGACAATATTTGCCAATTTTCACCTACTCACCTAGATAATAGAACCCATCAGACTTGATAATTTTAGATTTGATAAGATTTTCCAATTCTTACCCAATCGCCCAAATAAATTAAATCTATCAGATTTGAGGTATCAGATGTCAGTCAGTAAAAGTGTTTTATTGAGTAGATATTGGTAGATAGCCAACAATAAGTTTAGAAACTAATAAACCTTTTGAATAAATCAATCTTTAACCACTTAGCCTAAATTAATTAAGCCTGCCAAATTAACTAAACCATCAATCACTTACCTTAAACTATTGCCCATTGAATCAACCAAAAAATGAACCACCTCTCAGCAAAAGCCAATTATTGAACTTACAAAACAGCCAAAAACTACCAACTAAATATCAAAGCCTATAAAACTATCAAATTAAATTAATATGAAAATACTCAGCCAAATTGCTATATAATTGCTATTAGAAAAATATGTTTTGGAACTTATATAGAACTGCTATTAAATTTTAAGTATAATTTTATTAAAAAAGTATATAACTATTTCCAAATTTTATAATATATTGTTCAAAGTTTGGTAATTTTTGGTTATTTGCTAATGAGATGATTTATCATATAAACAAAAATTAATAACTTTTGTAAAGAAAAGTTTAGGCTAATTCTTGTTGATAACCATTTTAATACAGATTTTTTTTGCGGGTTTAAAGTTTAAAAGATGATCCTAATTTATTCTTTTTTATATTGGTAGATGGCTATTGATAAAATTAAAATCAAATTATATTGAATCAATATAAAATTACCAACCACTCAGCCATAACAATTAAACCTATTGTATATATTTGAGTTGGGTCAACCTTGGGACAGATATACCACACTGAGAATTTTTCTAGCCTGTAAAGGTTTTGAACTTGAAATCTGCACTAGGATGGAAGCAGTTTTATCTGCCAGGCTAACCACCTCTACAATTAAACCTATTGTATTATCTAAAACATCAACCATTTACCTGAAACCATTGGCTATCAAATCTAATCTAAATTCCTAACCATTACCCAGCTAAAACCAATTAATGAACTTTAAAAAAACCAAAAACTACCAACCACTTATTAAAACTAACTAACTTATTGAACTAACTAATCACTAACTGCTTATTAAAACCATCAAGCTTACTAATCAACTCCAAAACCACCAACCGCTTGCCAAAACCATTTAGAAGTGAATCAACCAAATATCAAACTTCTCAGCCATAACAATATACCAATTTTTATCAAAAACATATAAGATTTTCATTGTATCATATAAAACTTTTTATTTTATTATGAAAAAATAAAAAACATTACTTATTGCACATCTACAGTATCTAGTGAATATATATGTAATGTTTTATCTATCTAGGCCTTGTCATTGTTGAGATATAGTGATGAGTGAGTGAGCTTTTGCATTTATACATATATATTAAAATGGTGGTTAACCTGGCAGGGTAATTCCTTCTTGCATCCTAGTGCAGGTTTTGTTCAATACAGTTCATAATCTATACTGGCCAAAAAAACTCAGTGTAGTATATTTGTCCCAAGTCAACCAATCTCAAATACTTTCTTATTACAATATTAACACTTTAAGTTTACAATCTGTATTAATAAATAAGGTCTAATACTGATAAATAATTTGAAGCTTTAAAATTTTCAAATTAATTTTAAAAATAAACTTATATAATGAAAAAATTATTTAACATACAAAACTAGATTACTTATTTAGTATAAAGCAAAAGTAATCAAATGGGTCTGACTTTTAAACATCAATCAGCATATGTATACCTTTCAGAATATCTCTTTAACTTAAGGTACTCCTTAAGATTTGGATCCATAGCTAAAGTAGCAAATTGACTTAAAGGTAAAGAGCTCTCACTGTTCAAATAAAAAGATGGGCCAACGTAACAGCAAACAATCCAGGCACTTTTCATCCAAGCCAAGTACTTCTCTTGCTTTGCATAAGGCATTGGGTTCCCCTCAACACCATTACCATAGATAAAATAGTCCTTACACAATCTATCCATATATAGCTGGGCATTTCCCTTGAAATTATACCCTAAATAAGCCAAACTGACAAAATAGTCAAGATAGACAGCAAAAAGTTGGTCATCTGTAACTCTACTATCTGATAATGCCCTGTAATAGACCCAATGTTATCAAATGCATCATCAAGGTCCAGCCACTCACATCAGGAAGTCTGCAAAAATAAAAAACTCTCCTACACTTATTCCTCTTGACTTCTTCCAAATATTGAGCAAAGCGAGGATAAGGATCTTCAGATGGATTGCTGATATAAGCTTTACAACCCCAAACCTTTCATCTCTCTGTGCATGTGAGCTACAGGCATTTAAATTTTCAGTGAAGGTGAAAAACCTTTCAGATGTTGAATCTGCAGCTGGTTTAGAGTTTACCCAAACAATCAGGATTATAATCGCTCACCTCTTCACTAAGAGAGGAATACCAGAGGTTTTTGAAACCAAAAAGCTTTCCAATATAGCAGGATCATTCCAGTTACCTGTGGGTTCAAATAACACTTCATCTGATAAACTTGTATCTAAATTTCCAGTCGATACATGTTTAGCACCAAACCTGCCAGGCTGACAGTCTTTGATAGGGTGGATATCTTTTGATTCCAAGGCAACTTCTTTGCTCATCTCATATGCTTGACCTGGCCTTGAAGATTCCTGTAGGCTATCACTGTTCAAATTTTTGAGAGGTAGAGATAACCTAGAATCAGCTAATACAGATTTTCTAGGTTTATCATGTTGACCCCTAGGAGTATGAGAGCAAGAAGCATTTCTACTTGGACCCTGAGTTAGTTTATAAGGCTCCTTTTGGTTGATAGCAGAAGATATCCTTGAAGCAACTTTTGAAGAATTTGCCCCTTTAATAGGTCTTTCAGCAGCTACTTCTTTAGCTTTGGATGTAAAACTCAGACTCACAAGGAGTGATCAGTAACCCTACTTCTACCCTGTTCACAAAAAGCTGGCAGTTTGCTGTTAAATTTCACAGGCTTCTTAGGCTGTTCTATGTTGTTAGCAGAGAGAACAGCCGACTCCTCTGTTGAGAAGATGCTTTACTATGTGAAATTGGGCTTACAACCATGACTTAGATCTGCTAGCCAGTGATAATGGCTTATTGGCAGAATCAAGCGCTGAACCCAATGCACAATTACTATTTGACCCAGATGTGGAAATAGGGCACGGTGCATTAGATTTGAGCAATCTTTGACTTTTTGAAGGAATTGAAGGAGCTTGCTAAATCCCAGATTTCTCATGGGAAAACACTTTTTTGTTGTTGGGGGTTTAAACACATTTCGAAAAAAGACTCCTACAAAAGGATGGTTTCCTTTGAAATTGAAGCCCCAATTGCTTTAAAACAGGCTGGGGACATTTTTAATAAAGTAAAAGGGTATTTCATCCCAAAAATTAACTCCTCCCAAAAAATCTCATTTCCCCTTTTCAAACGAACCTTTTGTAAGAGGACTAAACAAAAAAATTCTTGGTTTAAAAACACTATTTTCCCTGCCAAAGGGTTTGCTGTTGTTTGGCCAGTTTCACTTTAGGAGTTGGTTCTGATACCCTTGGAAAAATTTTAATTTTCATTTGGAAAAAATTGGCGTTTTTTTTGACTTAAATTAGTTGGGGCTGGGGGCCCTTTAAAAAATTTCCCTTTTTTTTATAAAATTTTCAACTCAAAGGGGGTTCCCTTTCCCCAAAAACTTTTCCCCTTCTTAAAACCCCGCCCAAAAGCTAGGACCCGACAAAATAAAATTTAACTCAGGTAATTGGGGGTTTTTTTGTTTTATCTGGACCCTTTTTGGGGCTTTTTTTTTCGCTTATCTTTAATCTTTATTATCCATGAAAAAATATTCTTCTCCGATTTTCCCCGAGCTCCATTAAATAAAAGGTTTAATTAAGGGTTAAAAGGATAGCATCAATATTTGGGAAATTTATTCTTCCCCCTGGACCAAAACAAAAGCTTGGTTTTGGGGTGTCGGCCCCTCACCCGAGGGAAAAACGGGGAAAACATGGTTTAAAAGGAAAAAGGAAAAGGGAAAAATGAGAAATAACTTCCTTCCCTCAGGGGAAAAATTTGGGGTTAACTAAAAATGGCAAGGGGGTCTCAAGGGTCTTGGGCCCCAATCTAAAAAAAAAACAGGGGGGCCTTTTAGGGAAGGGGGGTGAGAGCAAAGAAGGGGAAAAAAATGGGGGCCTTAGATAAATTGGCTTGGGAAAAAAGGGAAAAAAGTCAAAAACAAATTTTAAAGTTTGGTGAACCTGGATGCAAAAAGGGGCAGCCTCGGAAAAGGCTAAAAAAAAAACTTGAGAAGCAGTATTTAGATGGCCCCCTTTCTTGGCCCCTAAAATTATCTTTTCCCCTTTCAAAAAAAATTTTTTTTTAAAAGTCAGGAAAGATGAAAGGATTTTACTTACCTTTTTCCCCTTTCCTTTTTAGAGGCTTTCTTAAATTTTGGCTTTATGATTCTAATTTTCCCCTTTTAAAAACCAAGGCATTCAAAAACCGAAAAATTAGATGTAAGATTTACTTTTTAAAAACCTTTATTTTCTTTTTCCGTTTTTTTTTAGTCTTTTTATATTTTTTTCCCTAAAAAATTATATCAAAAAAAATTTCCTATTAACTAAAACGCTTGGAGGGGCATATCAGACCTTCAAAATTTCTCTATAAAACAATAACAACAACCCCTTTTGGGAAAAACCTCAAGGATAGAAAGGCAACCCCCGGGCTCAACTTCAGGGGGGGTTTTCTTTATGAGAATCCTCAAGCACTTTCAACATGGCTTCACAAGTTTCATCCAAAAAAATATCAGTTGCAAGTCGACTCCACTATCAATATCGTGAAGGACCTCAACGGCTTACGCTCAAGTTGACTAGGTAAAGGCGCCGCAGCCACAAAACAAGCGTTTGTAAACGATACAGAAGAGATAAGGACATGAGGGCTGATATGAAACAATGGCAGGGCTTTTTCTTTTTTGGTGCAATATTGGTAAAAGGCATACTCGGTCTAGCTTGTTGTTCATAATATAATGACAGGTCAGTGATAAATAGAGGGCTGAACCTGGTTGTGAGTATGAGGCTGAAAAACTTTGCGCACTTTGAGCCATTACATAGTGGGCCACTGCATATATGATAGCTGGTTTTGTGCACCGCCTCTTTAGGAAAAGCCATGTGGTGGACATTGGTAGCAATGCCATTTCCATGCTGCGGCCATGGCGGGGTCGAATTGGGTGCGTTAGGGGTAGGCAGGACTGAACACAACTGTGTTTTGCATCGGTAGCCTTATAGGCCCGTACTGCCCTGGAAAAAGGTCCGCTCTCTGTCAATATCAACAAAATATTCGCCTCGACTGTTAAGATCCAGGCGATGGTGAAAGTTTCACCATAGATGATCTTGAGCGGCAGCTGGTCAAACCGAGCACCGAAAAGCTGCTCTCCGGATGCTCTCCAGTATACTTGAAAGCTCGGGTAAGTTTCTCAGATGTTGGTCCCTGAATCTAGGGTCCATAAAGTCACTGCTCATTTTACACAAAAAAATCACTTCTAAAGTTGGTTTAGCAATGAAAGGGATAACCTAGATTAGAATCGAGGCGGCTTTAAACAAGTGTTTTACGATCCATCTCAATGCGGATTGAATTTGGATTCGATTGACGCTCCGAAATTCGCTCATTATGGGCTTGCTGCATTAAACAAAGTGGCAATCCACAAACCCCAATACTTGAATTGAAAGTATAGAATTGTAGGACATTTTTGCTGCTTTGATTGGCTCGTGCATATGGGCTGATTCATTTTCACTATCAATTAAAATCTTTTTTCGTTCGATTAGCAGAAAAGATATTGACAGTTGGAAAGATTGATCACGTAAGAATTGTACATTCGATACTAGTTCACTTGGGTATAAACTTGAGGATGTCCTACCATTAGAACTTGCTTCAATAGGAATGGCTGTTCATAACACTCGACGTAAGTTTCAGTGCCACTCCTGGCATTGTTTGGTATTGAAAATTAACACGATCTGATTTGAGCCCAGATAAAATTAATTGTTGTTTATTTAAAATCTATCCAGTTTCAGGCTTAAATTTATCCTCTTAATACTGAACCTCAACCCAAAACTTACCCACGTAAAACTCCAAATCAAACGCCCCTTTGTTTATATTACTGCATCATTTTATCATATCTTCACTTATACAACCAATAAGGTTGTGCTAAATGTATCACATGCTCTTAATTATCCATACTCGGACGGACCCTTAATCATTGAACTATTTTATAGCCATTGTAAATTTATAACGTACTGGGAGAGTTGGCAAAGCTTTCTAATTTTTAGCCAACCAAGTTATAACACATCCATTGTAATTTGATCTTGCAATTGGGGATCTTGTCGCTTTCAATTTTCCAATAACTTGGCCCAGCAACTTCTCCAAAGTTAGTAGATCTGAGTTATAAAGCTTTCATCATTCGATCAGCTAAGCTAATTTGATTTAACTCTAGAAAGATAACCATTCATAAATATTGAATCACTGAGCAAATCGTCAGCGCATAAGCACTAAAGATGTGTTGATTACTCAGTGATTGTAATATTTACAAATGGTTATTTTTCAGGATTAAGAATCTTTTGGAATAATCCGGAACTATATTTGAAATCAAATACTCTACTCTTTTCTGGTATTATCTAGATTATTCGATCTAAGGTTACTAGATATTTTGAAGGTATCCTAGTAGAGAGTATGGAAGGGGTGGTTAGCCTGATAGAGTAATTCCTGCTTCTACTCTAGTACAGGTTTGTTCAAGACAGGTTCAAAAACTGTACTAGCTAGGATAAATATAATTTCCTTTAACCCCTCTTATTATTATTTAATTAATGATATGAAGTTAGAAAAAAATGAGAAAAAGAACCTCCTTTAAAAAAAGCTCTAAAAAGTATGAAATAATCAAGAAATTATACCTCTTCAATAAAACCCTTTTTAAGGTTGGTGCAATCTTCCAACCTGACTTATAGAATTTTGCTCACAAATAAAATTTATATCTTATATCTGGATTGGGTCCAAATATAAATTATAAGCAACTTAGAATATACAGAGCTGAGTATATATATTATAAATACCTATTATAAGTCAGTTAAAATATGGCACCAACTTCAAAAAGGGTTTTATTGAGGAGGCATAGTTTCTCAATTATTTTATACTTTTAGAGCTTTTTTAAAGAAGGTTCTATTTTCTCAAAAAATACTTTTTTGAAAAGGTTCTTTTTTTCCCCAAAAAACCTTTACCCCAGTTCTTTCCCCCCAAAAAAATTAGTACAATATTAAAAGTGGTTCTTTTCCCTACTTTTATTAAATATTAATATCACTATATATCCTTTTTGACCCCATACTATTTCTCTATAAAATTAAAACTCATTGTATATATTATATATAGTATCTTATAAACAAATATATTAATAATTTATTTTATTAAATTTAGTTGATTTTATTAGTCAAATTATATTAAAATTACTGATTGCCATCTACAATACTTCATTTTATTAAATTTAAATGATTTTATTAGTTAACATATGCTAAATTTACTGATCACTGTCTACAGTAATTCATTTTATAAATTTGGTTGTTTTCATTAGTCAATCTATTGTAAATTTATTGATTGCTATCTAAAATAATTCATTTTATCAAATTTATATGAGTTTATTGGTCAAATTATGCAAAAATAAAAACATCTATAAAG
Organism: Massospora cicadina; assembly: GCA_022478985.1. Taxonomy (NCBI): domain Eukaryota; kingdom Fungi; phylum Entomophthoromycota; class Entomophthoromycetes; order Entomophthorales; family Entomophthoraceae; genus Massospora; species Massospora cicadina. Next base: position 76,196 of record JAKSZP010005540.1, on the reverse strand, counting down.
ATTTAAGCTCATCTCACTATGATCTCATACTACCTAAATTTTAATATACCCCTCAGCCATAGGACATATATCATAAGTGATTGCGCTAGGATTCAAACAACTAACTTTTTTAAAAGTTAAGTTTAGAGCCAAAAGCTGAGCCAATTATGCTAGAATTTTTTATTAAAACTCCATACTTTATTTTAAAATAAATTTAAGGGAAAGTAAGAGGAAAGGATGGAATACAGATGATTTGGCTGAGGGTAAAAAGACCAGAGTTCAGGCTGCTGGGAGTTCTAGTGCCTCTGACCATTGCTGATTGGCAAGCACCATTGCTAGCCATGGTTCTAGCATTGGCAGGCTTACAGGTCATTTAATTTTTAGTCAATTAGTTGCCTCATTGCATATGATGAGCAATCTGGTAGAGAAAGCCAAATGTGCAGCTTTATAACACCTGGGGATTACATGCAAAAATTTTGAGATCTGTCAGAGCTAATTGGAGATAATCTGAATGGTCTTCAACACCAAACTTTGTGGTGGGGGCGCTCATTGCTCAAACTCTTGGCAGCAAGTTCACAATGAATCGCCCATACACAATAATGGTAGATGAAGGCTCATAGTTGGATTGGAGCCATTCTCAAGGTTTTCATGAAAAAAAGATCCTGCAATGGATGTATTTCCATCAGCAATTGTTCACCCAATAGAATGTGTCACATCATGGACCAGTATTTTTTGAACACAGCACATTTATAATAATAATGGCAATATCTGCTTCTGGTTCAGCGCATATGGGGCACTCCTTGTGTGGGTAATCAGGCCCACTGTGCTTGCCTAATTTGAATGCACAGTTTAGGATCTGCCAGGTCATCAACCGCTGTTTGGCTGTTACAAAATGGGAGTTTAGGCCCAAAATCAACTCTTTTGTCAGGTAGTTGGTGTCATAGCCTTTGGTAGCCCAGTTGTTTAGGATTTGTGGTCAAGTGGGTGAGTTGCACCCAGGTTTCAAAAGCAGATCCCCATATTTGATTAGCATTGATTTGTATCTTATTTTGATTGACTTGGTGGCATATTCATTGGTGATTTGGTTACACTCCTCCCAGCTCATTGTGGAAACCATTGCAGAATTACAGGACTTGACATCCCTTTGGATTTAGTTGGTATCTCAGGCTGATTGCTCAAATGACCATCTGCCCTGGCGCACAGCCCAATTGCATAGTTGCCAGTAGTGTGGAGTACCTTTTTGGGAGGTTATCCACAGGTGGTGCACCATCCATTCACATATTGAGTGGGGTGAGACCAGCTCTTGAAGACCTTGGGCTCTTGCCCAGTTCACACCCCACGCTAGAGTCAGGCAACACATGTGCATCTGTGTTAGCTTAAGGAATGACTTTCCCCAATTTGCCAAGTGTGATATTTGAAGTCCAGGAGGCACATGCCTCCTTCATTCTTTGGTTTTGACATGGTTTCCAGCGCTATCAGCGCCACCTTTGCCTTGAACCACAGGAAGGTTCAGAGCATTGTCCTGATTTTCTTCTCTAGGTTCAGGCTCATTGGCAGCACATGAGCAACGTACCACAACTTCAAGAAGATGAATACATTGATTGCCTACACTTTCTCTTTGAGACATAGTCTAGCGTTCTTCCAGGATGCCATTTGGATTGATAAGCTTGATAATACTTTCTGTTCAGTCTTCAGTACCACTGGTCCCTTATCATTAGATAGTATCCCAAGGTATCAAATTGTCTGGGAGTTTATGATCAGCGTTGTGTTAGTCAGCAGGCTGAAGTTCAGGTTGCCAATCCTCATCACTGAGGTTTTTGACAAGGTGACTTTTGCATTTGAAGCTAGCTGGTAAAGGCCTGATACTTTTTGGTGCCCTGGAGGTCAGTTGTTGAGCTTATGCCTACTACTGTGTCATTGGAAAATGCTAGCATCTTCAGTGGCATTTTATTAGGGTGGAATAGGCCTCAGAGTTTTACATCTGTTGACGCCAGCAAAATGTTGGATGCAAAATTAAAGAGTATTGGTGACATAGAGTCACCTTATCAGAGACCCTGCTCAATTGGAATTTTGTTGGTTACACCATCTATGACAATCACCTTCATTACCAGGCCTGAGTACAGCTTCATTATCCATGCTCAAAAAGTGTCAGGAATACTGACTGCCTTTAGCGCCTCATGTAGGAATGACCACACTACTCAGTCATATGCCTCTTCCATATTGAGGAACATAAGGTACCCCTGCTCAATACCCCTCACATCCTGGAGTATGCTTTGTACTGAACCAATGCTGTCCCATATACTCTGGCCTTTGACAAAGCTGTTCTGGGCTTTATGGAGCGTGCGCGGTGCTGTTGCCATCAGCCAATTAGATAGTATGCACATGAGCAGTTTATAATCAGCATTTGATAGTGCAATCAGGCACCAGTTCCAAAGTTGGCATCAAAGTCCCCTTTTTTACAAGAGTACAATTCAAGTCTTTTGGCCCCTGGAATTTGCTGGCCATTTTGTAAACAGTGGTTAAAGAGGGCTTTGAGCTCCAGCACAATGCGGTTTCAGAATGTGCTGTATATTTCTGCACACATATTGTTGGATCCTGGTGCTTTCATTCTTGGTGACTCCTTTAGCACCCTCTTAACTTCATCAATAGAGATTTTAGTGGATAATTTGGCAACATCTTCCAGCATACAGCCCCCCAGTGCTGGCTTGGCCAGGTCAATAAGGGTATTTGTTGCCAATTCACTTGTTTATTGTTGTCAGAAAAGATCACCATAGAATTGCTCAACCTCACGTTTGATTGTTTCTAGGTCTTTTGATACTCCCCCTTCCGCTGTCTCCACTTCCTGTACCCTAGCCTTAGTTAAAATTTCCTTGAGGTTTTCAGGCCCTTTTGGTCATCATCTCCACTAGGCTCTAATATCAGTAAATCACATTGGTCCATATCTCTGAGTCTTGCTTCATCATTATGGCCTAATACTTTTTGTGCATTGTTTGGTACTCACTCCAAAGTCTTCACCGTCCCACCAGGTGAGCCTTAGCCTTTCTAATTTAGACTTCAGCTGTTTTGCAGTGGCAGTTCACTTGTAGGAGGTCACTTTTTTGAACTTAATGCTATCATGCTTCAGTTTCACTTTGATCTGAGTCCATCGTTCTAGGGGTCCAACTCCAGGCAGCTGGCCAGATATGCTACCAGTCGATCCAGTCCAGTGTCAATCTTTTGGCGCCATTTCCCATCCCTCAGCGTGGCTGGTGCAAGCTGCCATTCACGGTTCCTCAGGGGTTCATTAAGATTGATATCCAAGCAGATGACCATGTGGTCACTTTCAGCATTTATGCTGACCTCGCTGTTGTACATTATTGGCTTGAGATCCAATGACACTAGGATATAGTCTAAACGTGATCAGGACTGTGGGGATCCAGCAGAGTCATATGAACATCACATTAAGTTGGCTGGGTCATTGTCCTCTTTGTCAATCATTAAGCACATCCTCAATTTGACTAGGTAATCCAGCATCTTGTTGGCCTTTCTGTTGGGATGTTCTCTCATTGGGAATGTATCCTGGCTCACATTCATCCAACAGTTCAGATCTCCTGCTATTACGGTCATTGCTTTAGATGGCACCTCCACTAAAACATTCCCAAAAAATATGGTTTTTGTGGAGCTTTGGTGGAGCGTAGACTGCTACTGCTCATATGCTCTTACCAGTTTCTCTGTTTGTAGCCATCACTATCAAGATCCTTCCAGCATGAGTTTCCTCCACAAATTTCAGATCTATTTTCTTGTCCATTGCAACGATTGCCACATGGTCCATCCAGAGGGCTTGGTAGCCTATTTGGCAGGACCATGGGTGGTTCTTCATGTCACAGTTTGATCTTGGCACCATTTCCTTTTGGTTACCAGCTTGCATTTCTGAAATAAAATCAAGTCAATATTATTTAATAGTTTTTAAATGGTGCATCTTCCTCCTTGTTTGTATTCTCGCCATCCCCTGAGAATTTGTGGTTGCAATCCTCATTTCCAGCTGCCCAACCCACAGATATGAGGATTAGCATTATCTGGGTTATGGATTGAGTCATGTACTGAGGTCTGTTTGTCAGCTGAAGATGGCGTTGATGGTTGGCGGGGGGTATTACTCAGTTTTAAGGGCTGGTTGGTTGGGACTGGGATTATATTCCTGGGCATCCTGTGCACTGAGAGTTTGGTCGCCATCCCCATCCCCATATTGATGGATAATGTGGATGGTTTTATGATTGGGTCTGGGTGCCCCTTGTCCCCTACTGGTGGAGCAGCAGATTTCCCCTCCTCTGTCATTTGAATTCTCACCCCTTCATTCAATTTGTCAGCTGAACTCAATTTTCTAGTCAATAATTGTCCAGCTGACATTGCCAATTTTGTCACATCTACTGATTTTTTGCCAGTCTCCTTGGGTTTGTTTGTTGATGACTTCCAATTCAATTTAGTATTCACTTTTGGCTTTTTGGGCTTTGATTTTGATTTGTTGGCTTCCTGCGTCCATCCCTTCTTGGGGAACTTCTTTGGGTTCGCCTTCTGCCACCTTTCTTCCTCATGAATCATCCATTCCACTTGGTATGGGTGTGGCTCTGTTGGTATGAGATCTGTTCCTTCATCCATTATGTACAATTTGGGGTTTGGATTTATAAATGGCTCATCATCTGCTCCAGGTCACCTGGCCGCTTCTTGTTCTATGCTTCTCTATGTGCCAGGTCCAATCTTGTTATTAATGTTTCATGTCCACTACCTTCATTAGGTTGCGTGGGATCCATTCTCTAGCTTTTTGGCGGAGGAAAGTCTTGGTACTGACCTTGGTGACCCCCCCAATGGGGTCATATTCATACTCCTGAGTATTTTACCTTTGTGGTGATGGCATTGAGCCATTGTGTGGCTTGTCTGGTAACAGAACTGGCACACTTGTTTGGCACCTTCTTATTTGATGTATACTACCCTGTTTAGGCTGGGCAGGCAGATGAATCAGGGTAGGCTATTTTGTTTGGTTTCATCCAGGGTGCCAGTTTATAAAGCGCTTCCACTGTCTGGGGGTGGAGGCACTTCACAATATAATCACCGCCAGCTTGCCAAAATTCTCATACTTCCCCATAGTATGATAATCTGGTTCAGATCACTTTGTGCACCCACTCCTGTTTGCAATCAGTCAGGAGGTTCTGGAAGGTTACCCACCTTGCTGTTTGGTTGGCGTATCTGGTCAGCTCCATTTGCAGATAAATCCCATTGTATTTGATGCTGATTTCAAAGAGTTTCTTGCAGTCCAATTCACCTGGAATTGCTATATTGATATACCCTTGTTTGGGTACCTAGTGGTGATTGAAGTCCCCTCCTGCTAGAACTTTGTCAAGTTTCTGATAAATTGACATTATCAGGTTGGACCATTCCTCCTCCTCCACTAGCTGCAAGTGGATTCAGATAGCATCCTTTAGGTACAATTTTGGCACCTTGCGGTCTATAAAGCCCCCGCTGATCAACTGATGGATGTACTCAAAGTAACTCCCTGCTCCATTCCAGGTGTTGTCATCAGTATGCGCTGTCTCTGAACTGTAGGATTTGGTTTTTGAACTTGGTTTGGATACTTTGGTGGTGGTCTTCACCTTCAAAATCCATCTTACTGATTTATTGAGGCTTGATCCCTGATTGAGAAATGCTTTGATTATATGAATGCTGATACCTTGGCAACTTTTATTTTTAGCCATTTGTGCTCCAATCTTGAGGTTTTGCCACTTGAAGGCATCCGTCAGCAAGAGCCCCAGTTGGTACCACTTGAGGGCGAATTCTGGGCTGCACGTTGGGTGTAGGTATTTTTAAAGGACCTCCAGTGTAACTGAGCTATGCTGGCACCAGTCCCTTACTGTGACTCTATTTCAGCCCCCATATGTAAATATTTGTGCCATGGCTGCCAGAACTCCTGTCTCACCTCATTGGAATGCTTTGGAGGGGGTGAAACCTTCAGCAGCATATGGGGCAGCTAGCGTCAGTTCCAGGAAGGATTGCTTCTAATCCCAGATGGTTTTGATGCAGATCTCCGCTTTGAGCCATTCTCAGCCCAGGTCTGGGGTCATGACCCCTTTCATTGCCATTGCCACCTGTGGTGAAATCTCATGTTCCATCCACGGTTGGGCTGACTCTGGGGTGAACCCTGCTGCATCCCAGTCTGCAGCTTCAGCAATTGTTGTGATGTCGTGCCAAATTTTCCACTTTTCAATAGGGAAGGGTCAGCCTCTGAGGGTTTCATGAATCAGTTTTGTCACCCCTAGCTCTGCCCATTTATGCACTAGGTCCATACTGGCCCCCACTTGGAACTAGTATTTCATTTCCATCAGTGTGAATCCAATGGTGGACCAGTTGATGGCCTCTTCTGGTGACCAATCTTGTAATAGTCCCCACTCCACCGCTTTTTTCTTTGTCCAGCTCGCTTTCATCAGGTCTGATGCAGTAGCTGGTGGTATTTGGATGTATGACCAGTGTAGGGCCTCAGTAGCCTTGAACCTAGCCATGATCCATGGTAGCGCCTCCTCTGGGGAGAATGTGGTATTATACCATTCCAGTGCTGTGTATACTGGAATGGTGTGTCAGGCCCATTTGAGGGCGGTCAAGATGTTTGGAAATCATTTTGCATATTCAACTAAATCTGTTGGGTTGAGGCCCAAGCTTCTGATGGCTTGAGCGGATCATGCTGTAATACCAGCCTTGTTATACTCCATCACGTTTAACAGGTCAATGCTGGCATCCATCCAGGCCTTCACATCCACCAGTTTTAAATCTTCACAAATTGTGGCCTCAATCACCTTGTTCTTCAAGGGGATTTTAATCCATTCCTGGGCATCTTTGGTCCAAACTCATGATGCCTTGAAGAGTATCTCCATGTCAATCAAGATTTGGGTATTGAGCCAGCATTTGGCCACTCCAGCAAAAAACTTGTGGTCTCACTATATAGCTGCAATGGCTGGTTTGATATTTTTGGAGACCCAATGAGTCACCATTGAGTACGGGAACTGGAAGGCCTCCCATTGTTTGACTTTGTGGGCAGACATGCTGCAATGCTAACATGTCTGTCTGAATTAGGGTATATTTCACTGGGGTCCTGGCTGCCGACTTGACCGCTGTCAGGGTTTCAGCCCCTTCCACTAGTACTTTTAGTTTTTTTTGCTGACTTTTCTTGAGTGTCCAATCCCTCAGATTTGGTCCCCAATATAGCTTCACCACCATCAGGGGTTGGTCTCCAATGGTTCATATTGGTTTGGCGATTGATTTTGTGCTAATCTAGCTTCCTTCAATGGCTTGAAATTGTTAGGGTTTGTTTCTGATGGTCCATTCAGGATTGGATGTCAATTCTTTGTTGAGCTATACCCCACTGTTGACATAAATTTGTTAGGGACTGCACCTGATGGTACATTGGGGATCATGCCCAATAATTTGCTCAGGTTGCTGGATCAATTTTGGTTGGGGTTTGTTCTCCTCCCCACTGGGCCTTGTCAGAACTGGTGCCTGACCTCTCCTTTACTCAAATACTCTGAGCAAATTTGGTAAGTTTCTCCATATTAGCAGAAAATTTTTAATGTTGTTGCCCTGTTGGTTTGAGTGGCTGATTATCGTCAATTAAATCTGAGTCAGTTTTGGATCCAACCAATACTTTGTCAAGAGTTTTTATTTTTTTCCAAAGAAATTGTTTTACCCTGTGAGGTCCTGATCCTCTCCACTGGATGAGGTTTGGTGGGGAATATTCCTGACACTGCTGTTCTTGGCATCAGGCCTTGCTCCCCAAGGGTAACACCTGTCATCTAGTTGTTGGTGGACACCAATCCTGGGGAGTCAGCCCCTTTATCCGCGCTAGTCACAAGGGCTCTGTGACCCATTGACACATTTGCGCATTTTGTCATCATTCATGTCAACAAATCATTATTTGATGTGAATGTGTTTATCAGCCTTCCCCATTATTAGTCATGTGGGGGCATGGGCCAGCGGGAAGTCCATCAGATGGTACATCCATCTTGGCATCCTTCATTTTATTATTTAATATCTGCGCAGGCAAGCTGTCCATTTCTATGTGCTTTGCACAGACAGGCAGATTGACTTCCCTATGCTTGGATGGTTGGCCAAGGATCACTGCTCTATAGTTGCAGTGTACACTGGCAGTTGGATGCTCCCTCAATTCTTGTTCAGTTCACTTTTTGATTTAAAAGTGAGGCTCATGAGAAAAAAAGCTGAGCTGATTATGCTAGAGGAGGTATTTGTATAAATAAATAAAAAGTTTATTCAAAGCTATCACTTCACTGATGCTGGAAATAAGTTTATCTGGAGTTGGATTAGTTCCACAAGTATCCATCGCTTCTGAGCCCATTTTGATATAATTACTAAATTAATGGGCAGATACTTGGCCAATAATTACAAAAGTAAAATGGGACCTAAGTTGGAGTATCCTCTATTTTTGAAGAAGAAGATCATCCTAATTGGTCCAGTATATTCAGAGTTATGTATGAGCAAACAGAAAAAAGGAAAAAAACATATATACAGGTCAAATTGATACCCTTCTCCATTTTCAAAGTTGGTTAAAAATGAAGATTTGGGTGGTTGTCATTCAGGGTAGTTCCTGTTACTACTGAATCTTTTTATTAAAAAAGTGGTAGAGTATGGACTCAATGACAACTGCCTTCCAAGTTCAATTCTAGTAGATAAACTTTGGGTAGGGGATAATTATGATTTCTCACTGGCACAGCCTCCATTCAGCAACCAGCTACACTGATGACTTCATTTCAGTATCTGTGCCTCATTTTTACTTTAAATTTTATTCAATGTGGGCTGATATAGGGATGATACCACACTGATGAAAATGAAGGGGATTCAAATTAATGTTAAAGGAGAATAAAACTCAGAAAACCTCTATGTGCGGCATATGATAGGCCAGGAACTCCATGGACTGCCTTGCTATTTGCTATCTCAGTTTGGGGCATTGGTGCGCAACTACAACACAGTCATAGTCATCCACTAACCAAAGTTCATTTACTGGAATCAAACTTGGGGAGGCAGTGGTAGAGAGTCCATATTCTACCACTGGGGTATCCTCCCCTTCTTATTTTTACTTTATAATCAGAAAACATTATTTTATACAGAATTACTAGATTATTATTTCTTATATTATTATAAAATAGATAATTATTTTATGGTAGAGTCTTAATGACTCTAAATTACACTTGCACTTTAAGTAAATTTCTTGCTATAATTTATCTTAAAAAAGATAGCTTATATTATCTAATAGATACTTTTACTAAAGGTTCTATTTTATTACCTACTATTAATTTTAACTATCAAAATCTATTAAGAACTTATAACCTCAAATATAATAATTTTTAAGTATAAGATTATATAATAGAAATTAATTATCAGAAGTATAGGGAAGCAGCACTTTATCAAATACAACAATTATAACATATAGCTCTGATGGTGAGAATGGTCAATGCAAACAATTATATCTGATACATTAGTAACTTATGACAGGGCAACATATAGCTGACCATGTGTGAATAGCTCATGAAGAATCCTATTAGCTGCATGTGATGTGCAGTGATTAGATCATTTGATATGGAGCAAAACTTAAGATGTTCCAAAATCAGCATAGATTAATAAGGATAAATTTAATATAGATCAAGACATTAAGTATTTTTAGATCTGATTAGGATATTAAGAATAAAATTTGATTTATCATACTAAGATATTAATATAATTAGCTATATTTATATTAGATTAAATGTTAAATCCTTCAAAACCAAGTTAGATAGATATCTATCCAATTAGTGCTGATCAGCTGCACTTGAACCAAAACAAAAACTAAAACCCATTTAGAAGTCATATTACATCACTAAAACTAAGTTAAAGAATCAACCTTATATATAAAGATTATTTGATTAGCTAATTATGATATAAACTATAGCTCTAAATAGTAGATCTAAACTAAAACTAAATTTAATTAGATTAAATCAATTAGATGAAAGTAATGTATCTAAAATTTATCCAATTAGCTATATATAGAATAAAACTTAAAAATTGTTAGATCAAACCTAAAACCATTGATAATCAAATTATATTTATTAGATAATAATATATTAAAATGCTAATAAAATAAAGTTTTGATGACTAGCTATATATAATATAGGTAAAATTCCACTGATTGGCTAGCTATGTATAGGGTAAACCTTTAATTTCTAAATCCAATTAGATCAATATATGAACAAAGATATATTATATAGTCTTACATTGAAAAGTTATATGGAGTATCTAGTATAATTATATTAAATAAATCTGATAGCCATTATATATATATAAATTAAGTGATATATAAATTAAATAAATCTTACAACCATTTTTGTTTATGATTATTAAAAATCAAAGAATCTGTTTTACATATTAAAATTCCTATATATATGATTAATATTAAATAGATCCAATTCTGATAGGCAGTATCTTAATGTTTATCTATCCATGAACAATTTGGGGTGAGCATTGCTAAAAGTAATGATAAAAATGATATCATAAACCAACCAGAAAACAAACCACCCAAAGCAGCATCCCAAGATTAAAAGGGTGAGCTCAACCAAAAGTGCACCAAACATTCAACCTTGAACAGGGGGTTAAAGATGAGCTTGCACTGGCATAGCCTCAGGGCTGTGCTATAGCTACACTCTGAGCCCCTTTTACCTTAAAAAACTATCATTTGTGCCACTTGGACTAACATCTTTGCCATTTCCCTCATGCCCTGTGAGCTAACTTATTACTATTAAAACATAACTCTGAGCCATGCTATAAGGTTTAAAATACTTATAATAGTATAGTATAATACCATAAGACTATCATTTGTGCCATTTAACTAACAGCTATGCTGTTGCTCTCATGGCTGGGGAAAATAGTAGCATAACTCCATATATGAACTACATAATATATTTAAACCCACATATCTAAATAAACTGAGTATAATTAATAAACAAAGGACTTTAGTGCAGATTGATATAGCTAAACAAGGTTATTTAATTTAGGTAAAATATAGTAGAAAATATATAAATAGGTATCAGGATAAACAATTATTAATAGAGCAAACACTTTAATATACTTTTAATAAAATAAAGGCAAAATTTTCTGAAATTTATAATTATTGGTAATAATTATATTGTTTAAAGTAGTAAAACCTAAGAAAACTAAGCATAATTTAATTTACCACCAATTTATCAATGATCAAAAAAAGCAAACCATATATTAATATATTATAGTAGATCTCATAAGAAAAAACCAAAACTTGCCTTAAAAATGATATTGGCAAACATTGAGGATAGTAATAGATTATAGAAAAATCAAAATCAACAAAACTAATACTTTATATTGGATTAAGTAAAAATTACTACTAAAAATATACCCTGATGATGTTAGTAAAAATAGACAATTACAATAGTTTATGTTGAAAGCAAAATCAATGAATTTTAAAAATACTATTAAATAAAAAGCAAAATTTATTTTAAAAAGTAATTGCAATAATTTTTGGATAATTTTCAAATGACCATACTGGAAATAAATATCTAGTAAAAAATAACTAAAATCATCAAAAACTTACCTTAGAAGCTAATAATGAAAATTTAGTTCACAGATGCTCATAAAGAAAACAAACTTCTAATAAAGTTAATAAATTAATAGCTATAGATAATAAAAATAAGTGAAGAAAATAAAAAACTTACCTTAAAAAGAGCTTAGTAGCACTCTTCATATTTTTAGAATTTTATTCTTAGATCCAAAAACTAAAAAAACTATTACTAAACTTACTTTTTATTGCTAAACTAGTAAAAACACATATTTAATAATTATTCTTCCTAGATTACCAATAAATACTAAAATGCTTAACTTTGTGTGAAAAAGTAATTCAGCAATTTAGCAAGGATAATAAAAATATTTATTCAGTAAAATTTCTTAAGTTCTATATAACCAAAAACTCATACCATGCTCACCTATGCAATAAATTTATAATTATAAAATTTATGTGGAGTTAATATAAACAATGGTATAGTAAATAATTCCTAAATACCCAGAAAACTATTAAAATAATTACCTTTGTGCTGAAAATTTAATGCTACAAATTAAGTGAGGATAAAGAAAAATGACAATCTAGTGAATGTTTTTCCTAAAATATAAAAGAAAACTAAAAAACTAAAAAGTTCTTACCTTTGTCTCAAAATTACATTTCTTATATCTAAGTGAGTATAATCAAAATAACAATCTAAACTTTTAAAAATTTTAAAATAATTACTTTTTATTTGAGGAGGGATGACCTGGGGACAATACCACACCAATTAAGGAGATTCAAATTAATGGAAAAGGAGAATAAAGCATAAAAGCCTCCACATGTGGCATATGATAGGCCAGAAACTCCATGATCGCCTTGCTATTTGCTATCTCAGTTTAAGGCATTGCACAATGCCAACACAGTCATAATTGTCCCCTACCCAAAGTTCATCTACTGGAATTGAACTTGGGAGGTATGTTGATCAAATAGTTGTTTGACTAGATAAGAAGAATAGTTTAGAGGAGAATAACTTTAATTTTAAATTTACAAAAGGCCTATCAAGTCTCAGTGGAATATGGCCTCTCAGAGTAAGTTGATTACTCTCTCTCTTTGGACAAATAGGTCTACAAGTAATGATAGGATTATGCCAAACTACCAGAAAAACCAGGGAAGCCATCCAGAGGTCTCTCCACGCTCTACAGTCAATTCACTGCAAACTCCAGCATGGAGACCAGGCCCTTTTATAGGCCTTGAGGGTTTACACCATGTAAAATTAATTTCCCTCATGGTGATTGGCTTAAATTTATCATAACACTACCTCATGGCTTTGTTTTATCTTCTCTTAACCCTCTATCAGATATTCTGACAAAGTAAGGTAAGTTTTGAAATATTTAATAGGTTGAACCCTCATATTTTCTAAATAGGCTTGAAGCCAATAATGGATTAATCAACTATCTCGCTTCAAAAGCCTCAATTTCATTTATATACTAGCAGTGTGAATGCATAAGGGTCACTTTTTAACTTGCTCACTGCTATAAATAAAATTTTATAAAAACTAATCTTTCTTATAAGCCTTATGTTTATTAGTTTTTATAGTGGTTTAAAACCCCCTTTCCTTATTTATGGCAGTAGTGTCAGACAATCTCCTTCTTGACTTAAAAAAGAAGGTTGGAGGTACAAGTGCCCCTGAATCTGCTACCATGATTGGCCCATCACCTTCCCAATCTTCCAATAATATTGTGGTTATCAACAATATGAGTACCCATGGCAAGAAGACCTTGGCAGATCCTTGGTGGAATCCTAACTATTGGAAAAATATGGTTTATAACAAAAAATGGCTTAAAAAGGTAACAACTAATAATAGGATTACTCTGACTTCTCAGCCAAATTTGGGGTGTTTGTTACCACATGGGTTTGATCACCTTTGAGGTGAGAAGATATTAATCAATGATGATAGGGTGCAAATTAACCAATCATTACCACATGAGTCTGACCACTGCTGAGGTGAGAAGATTCTACTCAATGATGATAGGGTGCAAATTAACCAATCATTACCACATGAGTCTGACCACCGCCAAGGTGAGAAGATTTTACTTGATGATAATAGGGTGCAAAGCAATCAATCATTACCACATGAGTCTGACCACCACCAAGGTGAGAAGATTTTACTCACTGTTGATTGGATACAATACATCAAATCATTACCACATGGGTCAGTTTTGCCTTAAAATTTTTATCTTTGATCTGATAGGCCAAAATCCTATATTTCCGAATTTAGATGACTCAGCTTTATATACTTTTGCCTCAAATACCCATGGTCTCGAAATCCAAACTAGTTTAAATAGGAAAAACTAGTATTGAGAAAAGGACCTTCTTTAGGTTTGCCCTGCTTAAACAATAAAAAACTTAAAAAACTTTAACAAAGCGCTATTTATTACTTTTATTAAAAAGTAAAATTCTCACTTTAAACAAAATATTTGTGGCATCCGTTGGCAGATCCCACAAACTGGTGCTTACTACAGGGGGATCCCCTGAATACTTTAATAAGTATTAAAGAAATGGAGAGTGTCACCTGTTTGGTGCAAAACGGGGAAGGGACTGAAGACGATGATCAAATGGACAGCCCTACTGCTTTGATGTTTGAAGAAGAACAATTTGAGCACATATTAATACCAAGTCTCATCGCATCACTTGGCCAGCCACTGAAGCTGTGGGAGTCCTTACTCATGGCATCCTTAATCCTGGTGACATTGCGTCCTGCAAATGAGTGTTGCTGGTTGAGGAACGCCACTTGTTTCTCTATGAGACTAGTGTCCTCCCAGAGACTTATGGTCAGCTTACAAATTTGACCACCTATGTACGCAAGTTTGCTCACCCTGCCTTGGTACACATGATGCATCTCTTAGCCGGACATCATGAAGAGTTACATTGATACCTAGATACTCATGCAGCTCTAAATTTAGCTTATGATAAGTTGTACCAACTGACCTCCAAACATCTTGGAGCAGTTAGATCTGATGTGGAAGCTAATTGTAACTTCATTATACAGTTGCATGATTGACTTACTACTATGGACACTGGGATTGTAAAGTACATTGAGGAGGCCAAGAAGATATTCCAGGATGAACTAAACGCTTGCTCCGCTAGCACCCGCTTGTTGTTGGAGGAGTTTGCTAATGAACTTGAATAGCACAATGAGCAAACGCCTCATGACTTTTCAGCCCCCAACTCCATCCTTCAAGAGAAATATGAACAGCGTGTGGCTGTGGTGGAGCAACAGTTAATTCAGGCCTTTTTGCATGTTGATGAGCTTGAACGTCATCTGTTGCTTGAACCATCTAGCGCCACCACCACCCTCGCGGCCAAGGTTGTTCAGCTAGAAAAGGAGCTAGCTCTCAAAGCTTCATTTGAAAATACCAATATAGGGCACATCACCTGACTGAATGCAAAACCAAAGCAAAAGTGATAAAAGCTTCCTGGAAAGCCCTGTGCTGTTGAAGGAAGTATTTAGTTGACTAAAGCAGGTTGAGTGGAAGTATAAACAGATTAAGGAGGGAGTACAAGGCCCCAGCTCCCACTCTCGTGATGATGAAGGGTGTAAACAAATGAAAGAAAAGCTGAAGAACCACGTGAAAGCCATGGAAACTGCTTAATTAAACCTAAGCTCAATGGTATCACAACTCCATCTTCAAGTCACTGTAATGGAGAGCTGAGTGGAAGATTTTGAAACTCATAAATCAGAGATCAAAGCTCAACTGAGACTATGTGAATCTGGGCCCCTAGAAGCCTTTTTTAATATGGGAACCCGGATTAAGCCATGCATGACCAGTTTGATTGCCTTTTGAGGACCTTTGATCAGTTAAGCTACCGCTCTGAAACCTCAGAAGCAGAAGCTCCAGCTATTCATACCCTTACCAGGAATGACTATAATTCATTCAAACCAATGTTTAAAGACAAGTTTATCCCCAGTGAGGGTAGCATTGCTTCATTTTTATACATTTATGAAGCAGCTATGGAAGGGGAAACTGATCGTCAGAAGGCCAAACATATCCTTTCCTGTTTGGGCCGCATGGCACAGGAGGTGATGGTCCCACATATGGATTCTCTTAGCACCTGGTCCGAAGTTAAAGAGGCCCTCATAAACACGTTTGGTTCAAAACAGGATTTAAGTATGAAAAAGCAAGCCTTTATGCGTATGAGTATCCAAAAAGGAGAGTCAGTGGTCGCTTTTGTGGAATGATTTTATATAAAGCACAGACGTTGTTAACTTCAAAGATGTTGACTTTGGATGATGCTGTAGCTGCCGTTTTGACTGGAGTGGCTACTTACCCATTGCTAGCGATGAACATCACCTCAGTTAAACGCTATTTCCATACCATTCAAGACATCAGGGAGGCGTTAATAGATGTTGATGATTTCCATAAGCCTGAAGTTTCATGCGGAGCAGTATCTCGTCCTCATGTTTTAACCACTGAGGATTCAAAGCCTAATCCTTGGGCCTTAGCTATTGAAGACAAGAAGGAGCCCCTTCAGATAATGGTCCCTGAAGAGCAAAACCCCAAAGCAAAACGTCCTGAACGCCCTCAGTGCAAATACTGCATCAAGTTTGGACACAAGGAGGCTGTGTGCTGGAAAAAGAAAGATGACGCCGAGGAATAGGAGCAAGGAAAAGAAATGTCAGCATAGGGAAAGGCACACCTATTGCTGATAAATCTCATGTGCCTGACTCATCTTAACAACTTATGCCCTTACCTCGCGTTACCAATACCCCAGGGGATGATTCTGAGGGGTACGGATGAGGTCAGCTATTACTTTGTAGGAGTACCTGCTGAAGTGGAAGTCCCTGATCGCTTATATGATGGAGGAGTGGATAAAGCCACCATACCTGAAGAGACATATCTCTGCCAAGTTCTAGGGGAGCCAGTCATTATTGATACTACCAGCAACACAGATGAGGTGTTGTCTCACCTTATCCGCCCTATCCAGCATGGACATACCATGCAGTCCATCCAGGAAAATTACCCCGAGACCACATGCAAATTAACCTCCAATTTCCATCTTAAGGAGGTCTTAGCGCTATCGCCCACTTTTGGGGGGATACTTACAAAGGTCAAAGTGGTTATCCAAAAAGTTTGGGCGATGTCTATCTTAGATACAGGCTCCCGGTGAACATCATCTCTTCCAAGTTGATGAAAAAGATCCAACTTGCACCTGACTTGGAGTACATTCAAGACTTTAAAACTGCTGGTCCTAACAACACCTGTGCACTGGGTGCTTACTCATCCCTTCCCATTCATATTGGGAAGCTTATTCTATTGGCCCCTGCAGTGGCTTTGGATAATAACGCTTATGATATGCTTATAGGTACTCAGTTTATGATTGAATATGACGGCATTATCAATATGAAGCAAGAGTTCTTGTCTTTGCTCAATTATGAAGTCCCCTTAGTTCTAGCCAATAACGAACCCAGCAAGAAGGAATACTCTTGCATGGTTGAGTACCCATTTCCCGCCTTACCTATACATTATACCAACCTTATAAAACGTTTACTAAAGAAGGCCAAGCTGCCAATGAGCTCCAAGCTCCTCTACCTTCTTACCAAGTGTCAGATAGGGTTTTATATTACCACAATTGCATAACTCCCCATAGTGGCAAACTTGGATCAATCTGGGAGGGGCCATTTATCATAATGTATAAGAGAGGAAATGAGTATTCTATAAAGTTTTTGGCTACAGGAATTATCATAAAACGGGTACATAGCCGCTTCCTATGACCCTACACCCCTCTCAACATTCTTGAGGGGGGCAATGTTAGACAATCTCCTTCTCAACTTAAGAAAAAGAATGTTGGAGGTATGAGCACCCCCAAATCTGCTACCATGATTGGCCCAACACCTGCCCAATCTCTCAATAATATTGTGGTTATCAACAATATGAGTACCCATGGCAAGAAGACTTTGGCAGATCCTTGGTGGAATCCTAACTATTCAAAAATATAGTTTATAACAAAAAACGTCTTAAAAAGGTAATAACTATAAATAGGAATACTCTGACTTCTTGGCCAAATTTGGGGTGTTTGTTACCACATGGGTTTGATCACCTTTGAGGTGAGAAGATATTACTCAATGATGATAGGGTGCAAATTAACCAATCATTACCACATGAGTCTAACCACCGCTGAGGTGAGAAGATTTTGCTTGACAATGATAGGGTGCAAATCAACCAATCATTACCACATGAGTCTGACCACCGCTGAGGTGAGAAGATTTTACTCACTTTGATTGGATACAATACATCAAATCATTACCACATGGGTCAGTTTTGCCTTAAAATTTTTATCTTTGATCTGATAGGCCAAAAGCCTATATTTTTCTAATTTAGATGACTCAGCTTTATATACTTTTGCCTCAAATACCCATGGTCTCAAAATCCACTCTAGTTTAAATAGGAAAAACTAGTATTGAGAAAAGGACCTTCTTTGGGTTTGCCCTGCTTAAACAATAAAAAGCTTAAAAAACTTTAACAAAGCGCTATTTATTGCTTATATTAAAAAGTAAAGTTCTCACTTTAAACAAAATATTTGTGGCATCCATCGGTGGATCCCACAAGTAGAGATAACAACTTCTCCTACCTTATTGTTGAAATCAGGGGCTATTTAGCCCCTGTGAGCCTACACTAAACCCTGATTCCAACAAGGCAGTGGTCATCTTATAAAATAAAAAGTAATTAAAGTAAAGAAGGAGATAAATGTGTTAAATATATAAAATTGAATGAATTGAATAAAATAAGTAAAATTCATAGATTTTTTATAAATTAATTAAAATAAATCAACTAAATTAGATGATAAAAAATTTTGAGCCAGAAATTGAACCTGCAACTCTATTTTAAGTTAAGATTAATTAATAATTCTTTATTGTTTATGCTTAGTTATGGTTAAAGATCTTAGTGAAATATCAATTTATTTGATGATCCTCAACCCTCAGTTAAATAAGTAGAACAAAAAAGATTGATGAAACCATACATGCATACACACATACACACATGATATTCAATTTTATATCAGACAAATAACTCACCTTAACTTCATCCTTAATGTGGCAAAAAAGGTAAGTGAAATTTAGTATGCTACAGTTTAATTACCTGATTCTAAAGTCTTAAATAGATGCATCAACAAAGTTTCTAGAAGGATTATTCAATTTGTTACACCAGTCTGGCCAAAAAAACTAGATTTTTTTATTAATTTATTTAAGGTGGGCTGGCCTTAGGATGATACCACACCTATTAATAGGGAAATCAAATCAATGGGAAAGGAGGATAAATCTCAGTAAAACTCCACATGTGGCATTCTGATAGGCTAGGAACTCCATGGACCACCTTGCTTCTGCTATCTCAGTTTAAGGAATTGGTGCATAATGCCAACACAGTCATCTTCAACACCTGCAGCTAGGTTGTGAAATTTGCAAGCCTCTTTGTTAGGTCACCTTTTTTAGCTTGGTGCTGATTTAAAGGACTTTGGGTCCTTTTGAGTTGCTTTATAACGTCATAAATCAGTTTTCTTTTAGCAATATTAACCCTAAATTTAGGCAATCAGGTCACTTAAAGGTAGTTTTCCAACACCTGAGTTTATTTTGCAGAGAAGCAAAAAGCTTTAATTTAGCTTTAATACCCCACCTGATAATGGGCATGCATTCAAAGATATTCAGAGTATTTGTAAAATTATATATAAACTAGCTTCTTAATAGTATCAGAGTATCTGTAAAATTATATATAAAACTATATATAAAGTAGATTCTCAATAATATCAAATATAATCTCATATTTTCCAATGATCATAGATAAAACTGTATATCAGATATATATATTTATTTAATTATATTAGATTCTCAATATACCTTTTTAATGCAATACCATATCTTTATTCATATAGTACTCTAATATGATTATAAAAATTAATTTTTAACCCATGTCATATGTAGCTAATCAGGTAAAATTTTTATTACCATTTTGCTTTACTATTGTATAATCAATATACTCTGATTAAAAATGGCTTTAGTTTTTATCTAAATTAGAAGGTAATAATCTATACATTTATATTTGAGGTGAGTTGACCTTGGGACAAATATACAAAACCAAGAATTTTTCTAGACAGTACAGGTTTTAACTCAAAACTTTCACTAGGGTGGAAGCAGTTTTACCTGGCAGGCTAACCACCCTTGTTTTAATCTATATATATGTAGCTAATCAGATAAAGTTTAGATGCTTTACTGTTATCTAATTGATCTAATCTGAGTTTTTTCTGCTCAACATCAATTTTAATTTTTTTTAGAAAAACATGTTAATTTTCCATCACCACCTCACTGCACCAATCTCCAAATTTATGTTCTCAGATCCATCACCTGCTGCCCAAGTATGGGGCAGCGGTGCTCCACCTGCTAGCATTTACAACCCAGCAGGCAATTATGTGTGGACTGGCTCATCCAGTCCGCCAAATACATCTGGCCGCTATGTCCCTCCAAGGGACTTAGCAATTCACCTCACATGAGCCCACTAAACCTGCCCCCACTCCCTAGCCCTATTCCAATCCAATATTTGCTTTTGCCTCCATGTTGAGTATGGACGTCTATTCCTGTACACCAATAAAACAATAATTGAGCTGGCAACAGCCACCTTTGCGCCAGCAGGGTTTATCAACTTCTGCCCTTACAAGGGCTATTTTGATATTGTTTTCCCCACCAAAGAGGACGCAGACACTGCAGCAGCTACGCCATATATAGAAAAACATTTCCATTACCACCACCCAAACACGCCTCCCAGATGACACCACACTTGTGGTAACCTTTGTGAACCTCCCCTCACACTTTCATCTTAAACACTTTATGAGGAATTGATGTCAGGGTTGTCCACTTATAGTGAAAACTCTATCCTCCAATTTATTATTCCAAGTGGTGATGAATGCCTCGTGGCACCTCAGGCAATGGCCACCATTACTCCTCACAAGCTGAACATGGCCCAGAATATCCCACCGTGCGCCTATATCCCATCCACACCCAACCATTTCTTTTGGGCCCACACTGACAACGGTCACACAATTTGCCCCTTTGCTATGAATTGGATCATACCAAAAAGGCATGTTAATATAATTCACACCCTGCAAACATGGTCAACTCCACCTATGAGGCCACACCAACAGCGTTTGAGTGGAAATTTTGGATGCCCCCACCCCCACAGGCCATGCACTCAAATCAGAAGCAAAATTTAGCACCTCAAACCCAAGCTGGCCAATGCACACTCATGCCAACCAATTGGGTGCAGGATTGGACCCATGTTCAATCCAGAAAATCTCCTGCCCTAAAACCTACCTAACCAAAATCACCTACCACCTTATTTTCCCAAATCAAACAAAATCCCTAGAACTTATTGGATATAGTGACTGAATTTGATAATATTGCCTAACTACCAAGTTATCTAATTGTTTTAACACCTTATATGAATTCAGACTTTGGCACTTCAGCCCCAACCAAACAATATGTCCACAAACTCAAAACCTCCTCTTTTCAAAGTGGCCACCAGCTTGCTGAGGCTGCAGTGGCCTATCCCAATAATCCCTGTTTTTGCAAAATGTGTGCAAAATCTCTCACAGAATTTAAAAAAGGGATTCACAACCCCTTGTTCCCATCTGACTTTCCTCCTACTGCAAAAGAGGAAATCCAACAACTATATGAAACTGCCACCACCACTGTCAAGCATGTCACTGAACTGGCAGAATATTTTCCATCCATACAAACCACAAGAGCCAATACTGCAAAATTAGAACAACTTCTTGATGCCCACATCCAGGATGAACACCACTTTGTCAAACTCATAGAGGCTTTAATTCAGGCCCAAATTGGTGATCTTAACAACTATCTACTGTCACCTCAACCCTCATCCTGTGGATGCCCCAACCCCCTTGCTCTCAGCATTAATCCGCCTCTTCAATACTGAACCCAATGATGACCCACCTGATACCCCCTCCCCTCCGCCATGATGGGGTAAGTGGATCACCGCTGTGCCACCTGGTAGGTTATTTTCTCATTTCTTTTTGTGTCATGCTGCCTGAAAAGGGTGGTCAAATCATGTTTTATTTTTTAGTTGGTTTAGTTTTAGAGTTTTAGTTTCAGTATTGTCTGTCCTTGGTTGGCTTGCCTTTGTTAAATAAAAATAATTAATCTAATCTAATAAAAAGTTATAATTTATATATAATTAGAGTTTTAGTTTCTAATATATGTAGCTAAGTGGATAAACTTTATTGATAAATATAATTATTTAACTATATTAATTGATGTAATCTGATTTTTAAACAGTTTTAGGCTTGTGTTAATAAAAGTGCAGTTGATTGGATAAATATCTACCTAATTTGGTTTAATGGTTTGGGATTGATTTAATATAATGTAAATAAGTGTATTAAGCTTTTAGTATGATAACATAACTATTTCTTATTACATATAACCTTATTTTAGTATACTTTACATTTTGATTAATATATTTATTTATTCTCATTAACCTATCTTGATTTTGGAACGTTTTAGATTTTGATACATATATTAAATTATCCATATCACATGCATATCACATGAAGCTAAACAAGTAACCCTTTTTAGTATGATATTTTTAAATCTAACTTTTCTACCCAGTCTTGATGATCAGCCAATTTGGGATAGCTCATAGTATTCTAAATTTTTTATTAATACATATTCTCCAATTATCCAATACTAATTACTATAGCAGATAGTTTGATGCCCATTAAAACAAATCAAGACTGTATTATATAGTTATTATAAAACTTAAACCATGAATTTTAACAAATAGAGTCATACCTAAATTAAGCTCCACTGATGAGCTTAACATAAGATTGATGTAAATTGAAGTCTTGAAGCTTTTAACAATGTATGTTAACACATAAATACTATTACAATTTTTAGGTAAGTTTTAATAACTTTAGATTTAAACCTAAGTATTTTAATAAAATATAAAGATTTCAAAGCATATAATATTTTAGCAATAAAACCCCCATTTAAATTGCAAAAGTATCTTAATAAAAAGGCATACATTTTCATTATTTAGTTATTAGAATTTAGGAAAATTATTTTTTCACTAGATTGTTATTTTGAGGGGAGGATACCCCAGTGGTAAAGTATGGACTCTCTACCACTGCCTCCCCAAGTTCAATCATAGTAGATGAACTTTAGGTAGGGGATGACTATGACTGTGTTGGCATTACACAAAATGCCCCAAACTGAGATAGCAAATAATAAAGGTGGTCCATAGCTTTCCTGGCCTATCATGCACTATGTATGGAGGTTTTTCAGGTTTTACCCTCCTTTCCTATTTTTCAAATCCCATAATTGGTGCAGTATAGTCCCCAGATCAGCCCACCTCAAATAAAATTTAAATTTAAATTTAAATTAAAAGGTTACATTAGTAGAATTTATTATAAATTGAATTATTTTAAAGATATCAATTATTTAATTAAACTAATTACTAATATTAAACTAAGTTAAATTAAACTAACTTTCTTTGACCGCTCAAAGTCACTTTTGAGCAATTTTAAATTTAAAGTTTATTTATCCACAGCCGTCTGCCCAAACCTGTTCTTTGATGTCCTTGGCTCTGCCGCCTGCCACCCCAGTGTGGGGCAGCAGTGCACCCCCACCTAGCATTTTCTGCCCCACGGGCAAGCGCATTTGGATGGGCTCAAACAGCCCACCCACTGCTTCCAACCATTTTGTCCCCCCACGGGACTCACCTGGCGCGCGTCCACCCTTCTCACCCCTATCCTCTCACCCTCCCTCGCTCTGCCATTCGCTATTGCCTCATAGTGGACTATGGGCGTTTGTTCCCATATGTCAATAAGGCAATTATTGACCTAGCCACTGCGGCCTTTGTGCCAGCTGGCTTTATAGACTTCCGCCCTTTTAAGGGCTACTTTGACGTTGGGTTCCAATCTGAGGAGGATGCTGAAGCGGCAGCACAAACTCCTCTAATTTATAAAAAACCCCCATTCCCACAACCCGTACTCGCCTCCCTTCAGACACCATGCTAGTGGTATCCTTTGCAAATCTCCCATCCCACCTTCCACCCCAGGTTTTGTATGACCAGTTGGTCACGGGGCTCATGGCTTATGGCACTCAGCCCAACCTCATCTTTGCCATTCCATCTGGTGTGGAACGCCTTGCTGCTCCTTGTGCAACAGCCACCATCATACCACACCACCCTATCATAGCCCAACAAATCCCACCCCGCGCTAGTGTGGCTGCAGCGCCTGATCATTTCTTTTGGGCTCAGGTCAATAATGGTAGGCAGATTTGTTCCCTCTGCTTTGGCCTCAACCATGCAAAAAGAGCGTGCCCTCAGGCCAAATCCACTGCTGTGGCTTCTGAGCCCCCTCTGGAGGTTCAGTATGGGGCGCTTTGCTGCCCCCTCCCACCCTCCAATCTCATTCAGTGGGCCCACATGGAAAATCAGCCCCCCCAAAACCTCCATCCTCACTATCCAACCTAAATCTATGCTAGCCAATCAGAGCAATGCTTGGACCACCATTCGCACCCAAGCAGCTGCCCATTCACCCAATCCTACCCACCCAAATTTAAACGCCACTATTCCAGTGAACCAAAATCCATGGGATCTATTGGCTGAAACTGATGAATCAGGTAATGTCCTCATTAGTAAGCATACAGATCAACCTCTCTGCCAAGGCGATTATGGTTGGGCAGAATTTTTCCTTCCTGACTTCGATGAAACCCCTACTTCTCGCCATTTTGCTCCTCTACCCCAATACAGCCCCCTTTCAAAGTGACCACCAGCTCGCCTTAGCTGCGGTAACCTCTCCTCATTGCCCAAAACTACGCACTGCGGTGGCCCAGTCAGTGGCTCAGCTCCAGCATGGCCTGCCCACCATCTTCTTCCCCCCAACTTCCCTGAATCTCCCTGCAGTGACATCTCAAAACTATTTGATGATGCTGAAATTGCTGTTATGAATGTCGCAACGCTTGCTTCATTCAACCCCTCAGCCAAAATCACCTGCCACAGTATCTCCCTTTTCACCCAACTTCCTGAAGCCCGCAAAGAAGCTGAAGTTCTCCTCGCAGCTTTTGTTGAAACACTTTTTCATCATTATCTTGATGCAGAAGTGGAAAACTCCTACTACGCTGACCTCAGCCCCCACTATGCAGATGCTCCAACGCCCTGGCTCTCTGCTCTGATCTGGTACTGTAACCAACATCCCTTGATCAAGGTGGGTCTTTCTGAAAACCAACCCCCAACCCCTCCTCACCCTCTGCCATGGTGGGTTAGCAGTTTCTGCTTCCCACCTGGTTAGTAGTTTGTTTTGTCATTTTGAGTGTTGTGTTTGGTACTGTCCATCCCCTGGTCAGCATACCTTGAATAAATTGAAAATCGAAGTTAAATTAAACTTAAGTGCCTTTCTTTGCTATTAGCTACAAACTAGACTAGCTCATAGGTCTAAATATTGTCTACTTATATAGAATAATTTAATGAACAAAAGCTATTCTGGGCCTTTTAACCTTGCTTTTCTAAAAATTTGCCAGCTCACACCTTACACAATATAATTTTCTTGAAGTTGACACATTTACACAAAAACTACTAATAATTTACCAAAACTAATTGGACCTATTTAATCAATCTAAAACCACCCACTGCTTAAACCCTATTTAAACTATCAAATTAGCCAATCACTATGTTTTTACTAAAATAATTACCTTAATAATTAGCCAAATGGCCACAAACGCTTAGCAAAACTATTTAAACTATTGAATTAACCTAAATATTAGACTTTTAGCTGAAACAATATACAACTACTATTAAAAAGCATATAATATTTTCACTTTGTACATATAATTTTTTTATTTTTCTATAAAAATTAGAAAACATATGGTGGAATATTGTACTTTTATCCAGACTTGGTAACTATAAATAATTATCAATAGGTTATATTATGAAGAGTGTAAATTAAAAGTATGTAAGATTCTAGGACAAATAAGATTATGAGTTAAAGGAAAGAAAGCAAAAATGAATGGTTCTTTATCTGATACTTTGTAACATATGCATTCATATACTTCTTATCAATTTGCAAAAGACTTTGGTGATTTGTAAGTGCATGTCCACAAAGGTTTCTAAATCAGTACAACCATTTCCATAGTTTTAAAAAGAAATTTTTATATGTAAGAAATAAATATTTTATATAACTTAATGGTAATCATTATATCAATTTGGTTGAGCAGTTACACTTTTGTTTGATTAGATAGTTTAAATGGCTTTGTCAAGCAGTTAATGGTTTTAAGTTGATTAATAAGCTTGATGGTTTTAGTAACTGGTTAGTGATTGATAATTCAATATGTTAACTGGTTTTGGTTAGTTGCAGGTAGTTTTTGGTTGTTTATTAAGTTTAGTATAGATTTACTAAGAAATTAGTGATTGGTCAATTTGGTATGTTTGATGCTTTTTGATAAACGTTTTGTTGGTTTACATAAGATATAAAAATCTAAAATACTTAATTTAAAGTATTTGTTTATTTACCTGAGCGATGACAGGTAATACACAATCAATCTATAATGTTCATATAAACTAATATAATATTATATGTGTATGTATATATGATCCTATTAATCTGATTGGACAGTGGCTATGCTTAAGCAATGCATTAAATATATTATTATGCAATATAGCAATTGTATACTATTAAAATAAAGTATGGTAGCACTATATATTAAATATCTAGAGAGTTTAAATTTGTTTGTGGTAATTTAAAAACTACTAAACCAATTTCTTCATAGCTTTGCATACTCATAGCAGATACCCAAAAGAAAGATCTCTTTTTTATTTAATAATGATAGGTATAGCAGATGAGGATGTGAGGGCACCAGTGGATCATTCCTTGACTGACATAATAACAAAGTTTTGTACTTATTGGGCAAGAACCACTCCATTTGTATTGGGAGCAATTCTCATTCTGCTCAAAAAAGGGGCAGAGGCTGGCACCTGTGCTTCTCACCACCCAAGGCAATATGGCCCATGTGGTGGATGAGAGGTGGGTCATAACGTACCCCCTGAGAGTTGCAGTGCCTCTCCAAGCGTTATCCTCCACCAAGCTGGTGGAAAACATTTAGAGGGCTTGCCAGGATGTGGTAAGTTTGTGCAAAAAACCATAAACCCACAAAGATCTCACTATTGTGTCAATGTCACACCTTCCCCCAACAGGCATGTGGGTAATCAACCCCTTTACTACCAACTGGTTCCAGCCTTACATGTCTTGGACCTGGGCACAACCTGCCATCTGCCCAAAATGTTGCCACCATAGCAAATGCATGTATGCGAAAAATCAAATTCAAGTAATGAGCTCAAATCAGTTTTGACTAAACAGTCTGGACCTATGTCAGTAGAAAATCAGGTCAGGAACTCAATCTGACAGCTTAGTTCAAATTTATTTCTAATGGTAGCTATTCAATTGATGCAATTTTCCCCAGTAAACTTATAAATAGTGGTCCCTAATGATACCATTATTGCTCCTTTTTCAAAATTTTCCTTTTTTAAAGAAAACTTGATAAAAACCCAAAATTTTAATCTAAAGTGCTTATTTTAAAAGCCAAAAAGTGTGATGATCTCTGGTCTAAACACCCCCTGTCTGGCCTTAATGCCTGGTTTACTCATTCTCAACATGTCAATTTGGACAGCTGTGCCTACAACATTCTAGCTTGGGTTCTAAGTGTAACTCACCCAGAGTTTCAAGTCAGTCTTATTAAAATTATTAGCACACTCCATGACAAGTAAGTACCAAACTGATGGAAGTGAGTGCAACTTGCCTACCAAAGATGGAATTGGACAACCCTTTTTATAGTGATACAATTGACCTAAGAGATTTTCTGTTCCAAGATGAAGTCATGTAAAATAATTTGATACCTGATTCTCCAAAAATTAAAGAATGAAGATGAAAATGTCACTAAAGAAGAATAATATTGTAAGGGCCCCCACTACATCTATTAGATTGGATTGTAAAATACATCCTTTCTGATTGTGGAAGGGGAAGGAGTCCTGAGTTTTACCACTAGAAAAAGAAGCAGATCTAGGGTATACCCTCAATGAACGTTGGGTATCTGCTGTACCCTCCTCATCTCAATTTCATAATTACCTAAAAGAAGAAAAAGATTTATTTCACCAAAAAGTTTAATTCAGACAAGATTTAAATTAAAAAATTAAAAGGATCTACAATGAAATCTGTGCACAGACTAGCGTATTTAAACTGAAACCCTGACTGGGGCACAAAGATTGAGATAGAACTGGCAGAGAACCACAGTTAATCAAATAAATATTTTTAGAATTGTATGAATGACACAAGAACGCTGGAGCCCTGACAAATGAGCAATTTTTGTCAGTGCAAACTGCAAAAAGGGACACCTTCAATGTGAAACTTTATTATGGCACAAAAGTCCTGGTGCGTTGAAGATCTTTTTGTCCTGTCATTAGAAATCTTCTATAGTCCCTACTATTCAAATCCCTAAAGTTATAAAAACCCAACACTTTTTTTAGTACTAGATGGTCCCAACCCAAGGGGGATTCAAAACCCAACACTTTTTTTTAGTACTAGATGGTCCCACAAAACCCAACACTTTAATTTTGATAGATTGCTAGGTTATCATACTATATCTATGTATATGAAAATGAATGCTTGTCTGTCTTTTTGTCTTATATGAATTCCTATACCATTTATCCAATTGTAATGAAACTCTGGTGAGGTGTTTTGCACATGCATGCAAATGTTTATAATTTTAAAGATAATTATCTTTGTAGTAAAATAAAAAAATATATGTAAAGAGTGAAAAAACCTATGTTTTGATTTTATTTGCTATATTGTTATACTGAGCAGTTTGGTATTCAGTTGATTTGATAGTTTTAATGTTTTTGCCAAGTGGTTAGTGGTTTTAGGGTAATTATTAAACTTGTTGGTTTTAACAAGTGGTTAGTAGTTGTTGATTTAATAAGTTAATTGGTTTTTGTAATTTGTTGGTGGATTTTAGTTTTTTTGATGTTTAATTTAGTTTATTAAGAAGAAGGGTATAAGTTGATTTAGTATGTTTGATGGTTTTAGCTAAGCAGTTTAGTGGTTTATATATAAATAGAAAATTTCAGTTTCTAATTCATTGTTTGATTGAGCTGAATTTAGATACATATTGGCTCAAATGACTATCCAATACTTGATAGTTTTAGTGAATGTATGTTAATTATTTAAAAAGTATTCAAGGTGGTCAACCTTAGGACAAGTATACCACACCAAGATTTTTTTTAACCAATACAGGTTTTGAACTTGAATTGAACAAAACCTACACTAGAGTGGAAGCAGGAATTATCCTGCCAGACTAACCACCCTTGTATTTTAATTATCAAAATCAATAAATTTTAATTTAATTAAATAAATATTCAACCTAGCACCCAATTGAATTTGAGTACCTTTACTAGCAATAGATAGCAATTAAGTAACTTAAAATATAATTATTTAGCCAAGGTATCCAACCTAATCTGGCTTCTCTCAATTAATAAATTCTAATCATATCTAAAATTGTTGATCCTCACAGCCCATATCAATCAAAATTGATATTACTAAATTTCCTCTTTATTTGAATCTAATTCAAATTAGGTGTTAAACTTAATATTTTCTAATAGGTTTTCAACTCATAAATGTTGGTGCAATCTGAGATCTGTATAGTTTGAACTATATAATTCACCTCTTTTTAGCACTAGTGGTGTCCAACCCAAAAGGGGGAGCTTCCACGCATCTTTATTTGCAAATGAGCCAATCAAAGGGGTTATTGTAAATAAAAAATTCTAATATATCCCCTAAGTTATCAGCCTAGGAAGCCATATCAGAAGGTGAAGAAGTTTTGGGGTAACTTTTGTCCAGTGCCCGCTTTAGCTTGTGAATCATGGCAGAAAAAATAGGGATAGGGCATCAATAACATGTGGCATAAGGAGGTTAATTGTGGGTTTTTTTGTTAATGAGGCCAGCGATGTACATTACCTCAACGTATTGAGAAAGTTGATGCTCAGCAAAAGTGATGAGAGCAGACACACAAGTGAAAGACTTGATGCACTGGCGGGTTTAGGTCTATATAATTCACTTCAATTTATAATTTAAACAAAATTAATGGCGTTGGATTTAAACCTAAACATTTAGTACTAAAAATTGTTGGTTTCCAAATAAAATAGGTGATGCAGCGGGAGTTTTGAATGTGTAACTATACTTGAGCATCTTAGTCCAAACCTAGCTTGAGGTTCTTATACAAATAAAAGGCAATTAATTGCTTAAGATTTTAAATTAATGGTAAGATGGGCTAGGGGTGAGCATTCCAGGTCAGCCAATCAAAGATTTTATTCTTTTGAAAATCTTGGTGTAAATTTTAAAGTTATCAACATTGTATCTTTAGAATAATTATGCGTGGCGTTATAGTAAAACTTAAATCAACATCAACTTTGTTTCCTATTTACTGATAACTGACCAATCAAAGATTTCAGACATTTGCCATCCCAGCTGTAAAATAGAAATGGTTTGGGTTGAAATCAGCTGAAAATGGAAAATGTCAGCCATTTCCAAGGTTGCAATATTAATATAAAGGATTTATACGATACTAATAATATTGGCCAAAAGGCCCTAACTGATTCTTGGTGGAACCCCACAAATTGGGGTAACACGATTGCAAATGCTCCACAGGCAATAGAAACTAGTTAAAGCAGTCAGATTACTCTGACCACATGGTGAACTCTGGGGTATCCATCAGATGGCACTCCCTAGCTGAAACCAGATCCATTTAAGCACAAAAGTGGGGATCACCCCTTATATAGGCATGGTGGGGGTCCCCCAAGGTGCAATAATTTTAGCTAATGGGGATTTGATAAAATTAAATTGTTACCCCATGGGTATGTATTACCTACTTCTAATTCCATCATGCAGCTAAATTAAAGCGAGTTTTCTGAGCTTTGATAGGCTGAATTTGCATACTACCTTATTAGGACGATGAAAATCCATCCCAAACTTACCAATACATTCCTTTCAACCCTTAGAATTACTTTAAATACTGAATGTTTTGATATCAAGGTGATTGGGTTTCTTTTTATTCCCATACTAATAATAAAAATCTTAAAAAACTTAGCTTTTTATTAGTATTTTTTTAATTTAAATAAACCTTTTAGGAATCCAGCAGCATGAAGCACCAGCGAGCAAGAACTCAGATGGATTCCAACAAAAGTGATGGGATCATGTATATATACATACTTTTTATTTTATAGTTATTGATATTATTTATAAAATATAAAATTAGATTTTGTTATTAAATCTGAGCAATGTCAGGTAATGCACTATCAATCTATTATTGACCTAATTTGACATTTTGAATAGTTTGTTTAGTAAACCTGAAAAACGTTAGGTAACTCTGCTAGTCCTTAATAAATCAATAATCCTTCTCAAAGAAACCTTTTAATTTTTATGAATTTCAAAGACTCTAGACACCTTGAAGAAACTGCCTCAACCAATGGAGGGCTCACGCCCATTAGTCTCAGAGATGGTAATAGCTGTCTTACTAGTAATTACTGCATCAGCCTCCCTCAGCAAAAAAAACTTTGTGAATCATCCTCTAGGAGTGTCACATACTCCATATGATCAAGGAATGTGAACTCAGATTACCAGCCTGAGTTGAAAGACTAATCATTTAATTTTATCCTCTATTCCTATGAAGAAAATGGAAACACTAATCTAATAAATGTATCTATTATGATGAAATGGTTCAAACCATACATCCCATTTTGACTCAAAATTCAGATTATAAATCCTGAGTCAAAACGCCTGGGGGATCTCTAGCTGAGGTCAGCTTGGAACCTGAGATGTACCCTCTCCAAGCTATATTTTAGGCTTGAAAGAGCTTAAAGTATGGCCTGGAGAGGGCTACACATAAGGGTGACCTTACAAAATTGAGCCCACACTATTATGAGCTTCAGTTCAGAATTTTGGTTTACATCCATTGTCAAGATTATTATATGACTGGACAATAAGCCCTGAAGATCTACAACGGAATGGCAAGAATCCGCTGACTAGGATGTTATTTAAAATTATTCAAGCGCCTTGAGATGCGGTGATATTGAGATATAATGGATTATTAGGTCACCTACAAATAAGAAATAAAGTGATGTCAACATTTGACAATTATAACTTAGATTGCCTCAAACTAAGGCAATAGAGAATTGAAGAACACCATCCTGAAACCATTGAGATTTGGAGGAATAGAATAGTCTAAGTTAAGTAATTATATTACTGAACTTGCTAATATATAAGTGAGATTGGGCAATTGAAAGACAGAGGTTGTTAATAATTAAGAGAGAGCAGAACAGTGAAGGGTCGCTGTATTCATTAAAAAAGATAAAAGTGTTGTTGAGGCAATTGGCCCTATTATATTAAATTTTCTAGTGTGTTCAGAAGACCAACGATCCCCATATCATCTATTTGTTGTTCAGTAGGTTTGACCTGTGCAACCCTTATGGCGGATACCAACGATACCGCCCAAAATTATAACAGTGGTGCTCACTACAGGGGGCCCATTGATCAACCACTAAAAAATAAAATTCTACTGTCACCAGCCATGTTTCATCAGGCCTGCTTTGTCAGGGAATCTTCATAAAGCACTGCACCAGCCAGATATGAGACAATCAAACTAAATTTAAACGCGGTGCTCAAGAAAAAAGATGAACTTCTTCAAGGGTGGAATGCCATTACGCACAAGCTTGACAGAACGTCCAGTCAAATGCAAATTCTGGGACAACAAAACAGGCAACTCGCTGATTGTTTAGACAATACTATCAAATGACTGCACTGTGCAAAGAAAATTGACCAGCACTTCTCAGACCTCTAATTGGGAAGGAGAAGAATGACAAGGAGGGGAACAATATAATGAGGAATATGACGCTGGCTGGAGATACTACACCCAGGAGGGTAACTCTGGATAAGAGTATAAATTGGAGCACCAATTCCCTCAGGGTGATGCCATACTGCCCACCAAAGAGGGCCATGATACCTCAAAAGCAGCGGACATCCCACTCTCTTCTGGACCAGCTCCTCATTGAGAGGCTGTTTATGGGTCTCAACATATTCCTCAGTTTGCCCCAAAAAGTCACATCTATGAGCGGGATGAGGAGGTCAATACCAAGGAGTTGTCTCCGTTCAATCACAATGGGGACATTCATGACTCCTTTTACATTTTTGAATTTGCAGTGGAAGGTGCTTCAGATCAAAATAAAGCTAAACTGTTGATATCTTCCTTGGATGTCAGGAGTGTAAACCAAGTCACCTGCTACCTTCCAAACAGCTCCGTTACCTACCAAGAAGTAAAGGACATTGTGCTGCGCCTGTTTGAGGGTACCTCAAAAATGTCACAGCAAAAGATGGAGTTTTTAACCATTGGGTTCCGCTGTAAGAGACCCTCACAGAGTTTGCTAATCAATTTATGGCGAAGCTCACAAGCTGATTGGGGCAGGCTACTTAATGGAAGCCATCATGTGCATCACAATGACCTCTGTGGTAAAGCCATACCATGAGCTACACAATAGAATTTCTCTGATTTTGAATGACAATGTTCCGCTGCTCAAATTTGTGCAGTCCATACACCAAATATCTGCTAACTTTCTCCCACCCAATACAGAGTGTAAACATACTGCCGTTGCCACTGGCCATTCCTATTTGGGAGAATATTATTGTCCTGCCCACATTCCACCTAGAAAACCCTGGCCTTACTATAATTATGCACCTCGTTCTTGACCAAATTACTCCCAACCATTTGACTTTCACCCCGGCCCCATTCACAAAATTGTCAGCAGTCCAACTACTGATCCAGACTTAGTTACGCTGAGTGACAGCAATCATCCTACCAATCAGGTCCAAGTACAAAAAATGTCAACCCAACTATTAGCCTGGACCCTCTTATGAGAACCAAGGGCGCAGATCTTATGGGGTTACTTGGTATGAATGTGGTTGTACTGGCCACTTGGCCTGAAGTTGCCCAAACCGCTGTGTCCACTACGTGCAACAGAATCTATACTACCAGGGAAAATATTGAGCGGAGTAGAGATGAGACTCTCTACCTCCGCTATCCCAACCCAAAACGTCCCTAAATCAATACTAGTATATCCCGTGGAAGTCACTTAATATGATGACGGGATTTTTATACCAGCAACCAGTTGGAGGAGTGAACGTACTGACATGAGCGCAAGCCAAGGCTGCAGTGGATGAAGGACCTCAAGAACAACCAAAGCTTTACGTCTGACATATGCTTGATAAAGCTTTCTCAGACAGTCTGGATTCCACCGCAGATGCGCCAACTCTGAAAGGAGTAAACGTCAACCTTCTGGTAGACACCATTGTTAAAGAATACCCCAAAGTCAGTGAAGGGATTATGAGTTTTCTTGGGAAAAGGGATCCCATAAATGTTAATATAAAACAGTCAATATTCTTCTTATTCTGAGTGTTCCCACTGTGATATTTTTGTAGCAAAAATAGAGCATGCGCTATAATAGATACAGGCGCTTCAGTCAACATAGTCTCTACTAAGTTGATGGCAAAGTTGACGTTAAACCTGATGAGGATCATCAAATGGTGTACGGGACCACTGGAGCAGAAAGCACCATCTCTGAAGGAGCGTACAGTGCACTACCTTTGCAGTTTGGGTCCATTGTTGTTGTAGATCCAGCAATAGTGCTACCAAGCAATATTATTGACCTGCTAATTGGAACTGCTTTCCTGCGACATTTTGGGATGTTATTAATATGATGGAGGAGACCTTTGCAATTTTGGACAGTGGAACCCAATTTACTTTACCTCTAATGGAGTGCCAAAGGATCCAGTGCACATGGGCCATAACAATCCTGCATATAGTGACAGAGTGATTCAAGTACGCTATCATTAACTAAAAAGCAAGACTCAGCCCCTCCCCAGCAGATATACAAATATCAAGGGCTACCTCTCCGAGCCACAGGCCTATATTTATTCCTTGCAGACACCAAGACATAGTAAACCAAGTTAGAGGTGGAAGTGCCAGCTGGGCTTTATGGAAAGGTCACAGGGCCCTGTCAGCAAACACAGCTTAAGCTTCATGTAGCTCCAAAATTTATACTCACAGGGCATGGTGTGATTAAGGTTTTGTTAGCAAATCTCTAGAGCAAACCAATGCAAATCTACTGACATCAAATAATGGCATACTTACACTTGACCCCAATTGAGGAGGTCTTTCAGGTTCACAAGTTTAGTTCGTTGGATGAATTTGGTCTTACCATCGAGTCACTGACCAGCATAATGACAGTGGTGCCATAGGAAAATTTAATAGGGCTATTGGAAGAACAAAAAGACCAAGTAAAAGATTTATTTCAGAAGCATAAGGAGATTTTTGCCATTGACAATCATGATTTAGGGTGTGCTTGGGGGTGGTCTATTAATTAGACACAGGAGATCATCCCCTCATAAGGTCTCGGCCAAAATGCCGATTGAGGGCAGTGGAAGACATTGTCACTGAGGAAATTGATAAGTTTCTGGAGCAAGGGATGCTCAAACTGTCCAAGAGTCTATGGGCTTCACCCGTTCTGATTGTAAAAAATAAGGACGGTACCAACCATGTAGTAATAGACTACTGGAAGCTCAATAGTATTACGAAAAAGGACTTGTACCCCTTGCCATGGATTAATGATGATTTGTATGGGTTACGGGGGCTTGTTACTTCTCAGCTATGGACTTGAAATTGGGTTACTGGAAAATCTAGTTGCCTGAAGTGGAACAGGAAAAATACGCCGTAATCACATTTAAAGGCCTTTTCCAACTGACTTATATACCCCAAGGGCTGTGTAACGCCCCAGCTACATTCCAAAGAGCCATGGACACTATCCTCAGTGACCTGAAGATGTCATGTGTCCATCTATACCTCAATAATAACAACGTTTTCTCTCAAACCTTTTCTGAACACCTTGATCATCTAGAAGCAGCATTCAACTGGCTCGCTTAGGCAAACATCAAAATTAAGCCTTGAAAATGTAACTTCTTCAAAGATCAGTTAGAAACCTGAGGTTTGTGGTAGACTCCAAGGGGCTAAAGACACAGTCAGATAAGGTGGAGGCTATCTGAAAAATGACTACACCTAATAGTAAGCATGGTATACAGATATTTTTGGGAATGGTTGGCTAATACTGGCGCTTCATCACTAACTTTAGCTATATTATGGGCCGCTATTTGAGTTTAAAAAAAAGGATACTGTGTTCAAATGGACAAAACATTGTCAATACGTTTTCAACGCACTTTGAATGGCGATGATCAGTACGCAGTGCTATGCTATCTGAACTTCAATAAGGAGTTTACTGTTTAGATGAATGCGCTCCTTTTCACTGTTGGGACAATCCTTTCTCAGAAAGATAACAAGAGAGAGGAGTATCCCATTGCATACTGCAGTCAAAGCCTGAATTGCCATGAGTGTAATTAACATGACTGAGTGGGAGTTCTTAGCGGTGATCTATGCATATAAGCAATTTAGGTTCTACTTGCATGTGGTAAAGTTTAAAGTCATAACAGATCACGCATCATTAAGATGGTTGCAGAACCTCAAGGAGCCCGAAGGGCATTTAGCTTGATGGGCTCTTAAGCTGCAGGCTTATGACTTTGAGATCCTTCACCGCCCAAGAATAAAGATCAGAAAGCTGACTGTTTATATTGATTGAAGACCATTGCTGTGATGGCAGATCTCAACTATGTAATGTACAATAAGATGCCAAGCGGGGGTTTAGATTGACAAAGTGCCCCAAGTGATCAAAGCTTTAAAACGAGATGCAAGCAAATACTTTCCACTGGAATGGGGAACTGTACAAGCAGGTTGGCAATTCTACGGTAAACTTTCCATGAGCTTCAGCATGGCCTGGAATTATTATGAGCGCCCACAAAAAAAACAGACATGGTGGTGTGCGCAAAACAATGGAACTGTTGCGCCCTTGGTACTATTGGGAAAGCATGAACTACAATTTTCTTGAAACCATTTCCTGTTGCCACCAGTGCCAAGTAAAAAAGCCACTTTACTAAAAGACCTCGTACTGGTTAATGAAACCACATTTATCTTAGCATACAGTTTACCTTGATGTCATTGGCCCTCTGCCCACGGGATTCAACCGTTATAAGTACATTCTGGTGGCTATTGACCATTTGATTGGTGGGTTAAAGCGTGAGCAATATGGGATTTGGGGGCGGTCAAAGTGGTCAAGTTTGTAATGGAATTTATTATCCAGTGACATGGCTGCCCTCAGTTCATTCTTACTAATAGTGGAACCAACTTCACCTCACACATACTTTTTTAAGTTGAACGAGATAATGGGCATCTGCGGGGTTCTAACAACTCTATATCACCCTAAGTCCAACAGAATGGTCAAACGGGTCAATGAGACGTTAATGAACATCTTCCAGAAGTTATTAACTGAAAAAATCCTCTGATTGGAGTTCCCTCCTGTCTAACTCTGTCTTTGCTTACAATATCAGCTATCATTCCACCACAGGGAAAAGTACCTTCCAACTATTATACAGATGACACCCTAGTCTCATGGCATTGTTTTATTTGTGCGTAGAAGATACTGGTGGAATAGATTTCCACCGCTACATGACGAACTTAGCTGACACGTTGATCAAGTCACAAACAGAAGCATATTCATTCAGCTTGGCCAAAAAGATTAAGAATCAGGCCAACGATCAGGTATGGCGTAGTAGGTTGGCTCAGTTCCAAGAAGGGGAGATGGTTTTGTTCTACAACCAGCGTTGGTTTGGGAGGAAACACAAGCTAGCCAACATCTGGGTTGGTCCAATTGAAATAATTGAGAAAACTGGCACTGACGCATATACCATCAAAGAACCAGCA
The DNA here is from genome assembly GCA_022478985.1 of Massospora cicadina. Taxonomy (NCBI): domain Eukaryota; kingdom Fungi; phylum Entomophthoromycota; class Entomophthoromycetes; order Entomophthorales; family Entomophthoraceae; genus Massospora; species Massospora cicadina. The sequence goes on along the minus strand of JAKSZP010005540.1, from coordinate 38,691 downwards.
AATGGCTTAATCATTAAATGCATGCATGCAAAGTTTCTTCAAGCATATACACAATAGGAGACTAATTGTCCAGTCAAAAAAGGGGGGTAATATCAAGATTCTAATAAGACTGGATGATAAGCCCTTAAGAGCTACAGCGGAATGGCTAGAATCCTCTTACTATGATGTTATTTAAGTATCTGAGTGCCTTGAGATGAGGTGATATTGAGATATAGCAGATTAATGGATCGTCTACAAATAAGGCAATAAGGCGATGTCAACATTTGACAAATATAATTTAGATTGCCTCAAACTAAGGCAATAGAGAATTCTAGAATACCATCCCAAAACCATTGAGATTTGGCGGAATAGAACAGTCTACGCTAAGGAATTATATTATCTGAACTTGCTGATTTATAAGCAAGATTGGGCGATTGAAAGAAGGAGGTTGTTAATAATTAAGAGAGTGCGGAACAGCAAAGGGTCGCTGTATTAAATAAAAAATAAATATGTTATCAGGGCAATTTCTCCTATTTTATTATATTTTCCAGTGTTTGGAAAGAACAACAATACCCATACTGTCTGTGTGTTGTTCAGTGGGCTTGACCTGTGCAACCCTTATGGCGGATCCTAACAATACCGCCCAAAATTATAACATCCATCTTGTCACATTACTTGATTGAAGTGTTGGGGCATGACAAGGCTTTGTCACATGAACAAAACCTTGAGTTTCAAGGGCATTGGTCCTCCCTGGTTGCTCTGGCTTTTCTTTTTGCACTCATGAAACAAGTGAAATGTGAGGAATCACCTCACTCACTTTTTATTTTTGGTAAATAAAAATAAAAGTTTACTTCTGAAGTTTGTAGCCTTGATTAACTGTCATTCTTTTTGAAATTTTAGAGTTTCCTAAATTTTGAGGAAAAGACTGGTTATTAGTATCCAACTCTAACAGCTTACCTCAGTGGTCCAACTTGGATGTTAGACTTATTTTGGCATCTATTTAATCCACCAAAAATAAGGCATCTGGCAAATGGAAAGCTGGGTGGTGCTGTTTGTTACATAATTCTGAACTCAATCTCTTCCTTGCCCAATTCTGATTTCCACTTGCTAAACCTCATTGTTGCATTGGGTTAAGTTGTGATTAACTAGAATTAGAGGGATCTGGCAACTGATGGACAACCCTGGATCCAAGGTGATGGTGGGCTTTTACTCTGATGAGGCCTCATCCACATAAGAGATTGGAGGGCACCAAGGAAGCCTGGTCAAGCAGGTTCCCTCACTTACAGTCAGCCCACTTTGCATGAGGGTAGCCACCTGGCTGCATTGGACCGCACACCCTCTTTAGTGAGCACATCCTAGCCAAGCACCAGGTGTGCTCCTTGAAGTCAAGTGGGATGATCCAGAAGCACAGTACTGAATCACCCTTATTGGGTTTCCCTCACCTTGAGGGATCTAGAATATATTTTAGATAAATTTCTTGGGGCTTGAGGTAACTTTCCCAAGGAGCCCTCATAGCGGCGGCCTCCTGTTTAGGAGCTTTCCTTATGGAGAGGGCTTCCTTTAGTGGGGGGTTATGTAATAGATAGGTATTACTGTTTACCCCATTTCAAATCAGAATTCAAATTCTGAATCTTTATTCAAAACGCCTGAGGTGATATCCAGCTGAGGTCGTCTTGTTATCAGGGTTGTTCCCTCTCTGAGCTATACTTTAGAGCAAAAGAGCTTAAAGTATGGCCTGGAGAGGTCTTCCAAAGGGTAACATCAAAATGTTGAGCCTGCACCATTCTACACCTCAGTTTAGAATTTTTGTTTACAGTTGTCCTAGCACATGCCCTACCTAGAAAGTTGAGGTGTGACAAGGGTTTGTCACATGAACAAAACCTTGAGCTTCTGGGGCATTGGCTTTCCCTAGTTGCCCTGCCTTTTTCTTGCTGCGCTTGCAATGCCAATGAAATGCCAGAAATCACAACACTTGTTTTTATTTTTTGGTTAATAAAAATAAAAGATTACTTTGTGGGCTTGTGACCTCCTTACATGTCATTATTTTTGATGTTTGAGGCTTCCCTAAGATTGAGAGTTCAGATGGGTTGGTAGTATCTAATCCTAACGGCTTACCTCAGTGGTTCACCTTGGGTGTTTAACTTTTTTGGCATCAATTTACTCCACCAAAAATAAGGTATCTGACAAACAGAAATCTGGGTGGTTCCATTTATTACATCTATTAGGATAACTGATAAGATTATCCCTTATAAAAATGTTGCTCCCTGCTATTAAGTGCATGTACAAATGATTTGGGGACTTGGCCCTAAAGTACATAAAGGATGTATGAAACAGCCTTTCCCACCCAACCCAACTATTTGGCCTTCAGTGCATGAAGTGTGGTCAAGATTATTGCCAGCGCTCAGCCTAAAACTCAGGATGGGGATTTTGTTTAGCAATCAATATTTCCTACATCAATCTCCCCACAGATCTTATTCATAAATTATCAGAACAGTAATGCCATGCAGACTGTGGATGCTGTTGTGGGTATTGGAGTACCCAATGAAAACCAAGTCTTTCCTTGGCACGTCAGTTGTCTGCAACTATAAAGATTGACACATTTTTATACCTTTTTTTTGGGGGGGGGGCAAAATAATTTGCAATTATCCAATGATGACGCAATGACTTAACTGGATTACCCTGACAGGAACAATTGAGCCTCTCAAGTGAATATCACAAATATAGCAAACAATCAACTTTAAGTGTTGTTCAAAACCTGATGCAAGTCATATGAAGGTGTGACATCACACAAAACCAAAGTTAATAAGCATATTATTAATTGGGTAACAAAACAATAACCTGAGGAGAAGATACACCCTACAACCCAAAAGTGGGGCTTAAGAAAAGGCCCTGGAAATCTAAATTCTTGAGTAATCACTGCAAAAAGGAGCTCACAGATACAAGAAATAAACTAAATGGACCAATCAACTAAAGTGACAATTAGATGTCAACTTAATAGGGTATCTTAAAAACCCCAATATTACTACCTTAAATCTCAATTTACTTACAGTTATAATTCATTTTATATCTTTAATTTCACCAGAAGTATAAAAATACTCTATTTTTACTTAAATAAAACTTTCCACAGAATCTCAGTTTATCCTTTTTGTTTCACTTATAGTTTAAAATGATATACTTGTCAGTAGCCAGTCTAAGATTAGCAATTGAGAAGAATAAAGCAACCAGTCTGAGATCTAATCTGTTTGAATAAGACACTCATTTATACAGATATCTTAGTGCTGAACTACCAAGGGAGAGGTTGGATTCTTAACATTATGTACCAAGGGCCAACATAAAGAGAACATATTAGAGAGCGTCACCAAGAGTTTCACCATGATGCAATCAGTTTAACTAAAAAATGATGACACAACAGTTAGTGTCAGTAGAGGCTTTTGATCAATGAGGATAAATAATAACTTTCCTGACATTTGTATGGCGCTTAATCTATGTGGAAAAGATCCCCTGAGCAGCAATTCAGCCTTACAAGTTAAGCGAGCTGAGGTCAGTAAGCTGACTGTGATTCTCACTACAGGGGTGGAATCATCTGAGCAGAGTGAAGCTTATGAGATTTCTCATAAGCAGTTTCTTGATGAAATGGAATTGGAGGTGTACTATGGATATGATTCCTCTAAACTCCTGTTGAGAAAGTAAGGCACTATTCATTTGAGACTCCATACCCTTGAAATAGAAATGCATGACCTATGAAATTAACTTGAGTGCGTAATAGAGACTGCTAGAAGAGCACAAATTGCACCCATTCCCATCATGAGCTGACTCTACCCATAGTAAAGCTTGAATCTGCCATTAAGAATCTAAGAAGCAAATTTTATTCTGATATAAATAATAATGGAGCAACCATTTTCACTGTGTGATTATGGAGAGCACTTAAAACAGCATGACAACATGCTATTTAGTATAGACAAGAGTATAGATAAGTTGAAGCACAACTGCATACTACATTAAAAACTTTATCAAATCGACCAGTTACTCAATTGTAGACACCAGCATTGGACACTAAACTGACTACCACGAAACCACTCCTGATGTGTCCTGATCCTATTAAAGAAGACCCTAACTTTAAACCTTACTTTAAGACCAAGTACACTAGGAGAACGAACAATTTTTGGTTTTTTTACAGATGTACAAAAACAGCGTAGATGGCACTAGTGACCATTAAAAGGCTCACCAAGTTGGATTTTTGAGTCACAAAGCTCAAAAGATCCTTAGCACAAGCCTGCGACCTAGACTAACTTGGACCAAAGTGAAGAGTATCCACCTCTTAGATTTAGTAATGATTAAGATTAAAAACATGGAATAAGAGTTCCTACTTATAAATGGGCAAGAACAAGTCAGTAGCAACTTCACCTCTTGTTAGTATCTCAGCTAAACAGTTGTAGACAATGTGAACTATGGATTTATCTACAGCAAAAATGGTTCTGCTTAGTTCATTGGAATTCATTATTTCGTGAAGATGTATATGACTCTCACAGTCAAGTGAGCAATGCCCCAAAAACTTAAAGGAGAATTACTCAACATACAAGGAACATACAAAATGGAGTATAAGGAAAGGGGAACACTCCCTTGATGGATTAGCAAAGAAGTCTACATCACTAACAACAAGGGAGATAAACCAAAGGATAAGAACCCTAAACTACCAGAACGCCTGCCTAATTAAGAACTAATAACAGACCTGCAATAAGTGCCATCAGCCTTGGCACTTATACCAATATTATCCGCTAATTACCACCGAAAAGAAGAATGCGCCTTCTAAAGAGAATACTAACAATGCATTAAACTGGGTAGATATTCATAATGAGGGTGAAGATGATCATAAAGATGAATTTTAGTCAATGTATGATACTACTTGTTAGGGGCACCTCGTGTGGTAGCTGTGCCTGCTAGATTAAGATTCAATAGCATTGATGGAAACAATTTGAGTGAGACCTATCTGGATCAATAAAACAAACCTACCCAGACCATTAACTCAGTTAAAGAAGAATGGCTGCTAGTTAATGATATTTTCAACAACTTGTAATCATATAGCAAGGATACTGTCAAAACTACAATGAGCGCTGACGCTATGAGACAGTTTGAAGAATCTGACACTGATGTTCTGACCACTGAAAACCCTTTCAGTAAGAGTGTGAAAATAAAGAAGTGGTGATCCAGAAAGTGCGAATCATAGCTGAACTGGACATGGGAACTCCAGTCAACATAAAGTCCTCTAGGCTCATTAAGAGGCTGAAGTTCATGCAAAATATTGATTAATTGCGAAGTACTGACTGGTGGACATGACACTACACACGCTTTAAAAGCCCACTATGAGTTACCCTTTCACTCTAGATGCATTGTATAACAGCTCTGACAGTGGTTTTGTATAATGATTACTATGATTTTATAATCAGGAATCATTTTCTCCTTGAGTTTTGAGAGAAGATCATCTTTACATCCAGCCTTGTGAGTATCGTGAGTATCAACTTCTGCTAGTGTTTAAGGACAAGGACGTTAAACCGTGGAAGCAATGGATGTGCTTAGTGGAGACAGATCAATCAATTTACCCCATTCAATATATCCTTACAGAGAAAGAAGTGAAGCAGAGACCCTCCTTGATTAGCACAGAAGAAAGGCTTCTGCTGAGTGCTAGCAAACCATGGAGATATGACTAGGGGATCAATGCTGGATGACCCTACTGCTCATCATGAAGATTCAATTTGGATACTATCTTAGAATTTTACAGTCGTAACAAAATCTGCAAACAAGAACCAAGAATATACCTGGATTCTATGTTACAAACTACTCACAAGAATTGATATTTTCTTAGAAAATATTACAACTTAACCTGTAATAGTCAAGAAAGGACAAGTCATTGCACAGGAAAACTGAAAAGTTACAATGATATTCAATCAGTGCACACCATAGGGGACTTTGACAAGCTCAGTTTTGAAAATGACCTTAAACAGCAGAAGGAGCTAGATGAGCTATTGGATGAGTTCAATGACATCTCTAGTAAAAGATATAATGACTGTGGACTCTGAAAGGGAGAGATCCACAAAATGGATAATTTGTCTGTCTATAATTCAAATCAAAGCCCTACTTATGATTAAAAGCTGAAGATGCTTTATTTCACAAGAACTGAATCAACTAGCCAAAGAAGGACTAATCAAATGTTCAAAGAGTCCTTGGGCTTTGCCGCTACAGCTAGTATGCATAAATGATGGAACTCATCACATAGGCATGGTCTATTAACGCTTGAACAAGATAACCATAAAGGACTCCTACCTTCTCATGCGCATAGACAATACTATTAAACGACTAATGGATCAAAATACTTCTCAGCGATGGATCTGGCCAGCGGATACTAGCAGATGGAGCTCTCACTGGAGGACTAGGATAAGTGCACCCTGATCAATAGTAAGGAGTTGTTAAAGTCAAAAAATGCCGCAGGGCACTGCAAAACCCCTGCCACTTTCCAGTTTGTGATGGATCACATTTCTGAAGATCTCAAGCTATCTAGTGTGTTAATATATCTTTATGACTTAACATGTTCAGATGGACTTTCCAAGAGCACCTTCACCATCTCTGCAAGTGTTTACCCAGCTGCGAGCATCAAATCAGAAGTTAGATGGAGCACGTGTAACTTACTATAGAGGCAACTGGAGTATCTCAGACGCAAATTAAACCTTATAGAATTAAGACTTAGGACTGGAAGGTCAAAGTGATTTTGGCAATAGAGTCACCCAATAGCAAGAAGAACATCAAATGTTCCTTAGACGGTGAGATATCACCAGCAGTTAATCCCCATTTTGTGGACTTGGATGTATCCCTCACATACCTGCTGACAAAGAAAAAAGTTTGAGTGGGGCCTGGAACAAGAGCAGGCCTTCAAGAAGTTAAAGGCAAGATTGATAGAGGCGCCAACATTAGCTTACCCAGATTTCAACAAGACTTTTAACTCTACATTGGTGCAAGTGACATTGGGCTTGGTGCGATCCTGGCCCAAATGGACAAAGAAACGGTGGACCACTCAATTGAGTGTTATTCAAAGATATTTAGCAAAGCTGGAAAGAACTACAATGTCACAGAGAGAGTGTCAGTTGGCGATCTAAGCAGTCAAGCATTTCTAACCTTACCTGTATGGGTTACACTTCAAGGTCATGAAAGATCACGCATTACTCCACTGGTTGTAGATATAAAAGATACTGACAGATGCCTTGCCAGATGGGCAGTACTGTTCCAGGGATATGATTTCAAAATCATTTACTGAGTAGGAGACAAATACCTTAACACTGACGGACTTTTGTGATTGCCAGTGTTACACTTACAAATGTGAGAGAGAAATTGACTGTATGAACTTATTAGGCTATCAGAAGAAGCATGGAAGGATGAAACGGATGATTTGAAGACCATTCTGAAATAGTGCTCCAAAGACACCCAGTGTGTTTATGGAAGCTTACAGAATAAGGTTCATAATAAATAGTACCCATACATCAGATACAGAGACTGGATGTGATAGGTGATAAAAACGCACAAGAACATTGACCATGGACAGTTTTAGAAGAGATTGGCCTACCTGAAAGAGTGGTTTAACTGAGAGTTATGTCCAATGAAAATCATTAAGCTTTAAACTATGTATAGCTTGCACTAGGATACAGCCATTGGAGAAATGCCTTAAGTTTACCCCAATCCCACCTACAGAGCCATTCAATAATGTATTTATCGATGTGGTGGTACCACTTGCAACTGCTTACAGTAAAAAAGTTCATACTTGTAGCAATTGACTTCTTTAACAAAATGGGTCAAATCATCCATGGTCAAGGTGTACACCATAAACTAAATTCTCTTTTTTTTTAGCACTAGTGGTGCCCAACCCAAAAGGGGGAGCCGTCACGCATCTTTATTTGCAAATGAGCCAAACAAAGGGGTTATTGTAAATAAAAAATATCTAATATGGCACCTCAGCTAACAGCCTATGAAGCCTTATCAGAAGGTGAGGAAGCTTTGGAAAAACTTTTGTCTGAGCCCGCTTAAGCTGGCAGACCATGGTGGACAGCATTAGGGGTGGGAGCATCAGCGACATGGGGCATAAGGATATATATTTGTGAGTTTTCTTCTTTTATGAGGCCAGCGGTGTCCATTGCCTAAACGTATTGAGCAATTTAATGCTCAGCAAAAAGATGAGAGCTGGTACAAAAGTGAAAGACTTGATGCATTAGCGGGTTTTGGGATAATCAGAGTTAAAAAGTGAAGTTTTTGCTGCATCAATGCAAGCGTGGCTCACACCAAAAGCGAGCTCCTCAATTTCATATTTAGCATCTTCACCAAAATCATGGGGGAAATTTGCAATAGGGATGCCCTCAACAAGGGGCTCCATCGCCCCATGAAGTTGCTAGCGAAGTAGGGTGTTGGCAGGAGCAGCTGCAGCCTCAACTGCCATTTTACTAATATTTTTCAAGTGTGAAAACTGTTTTGAAAGCAAAAATGGTGGGTCCGCTATTCAAGAGGATTAACAAAAATTCTTCCAGAGCGAAATTTGGCTTGGCATGGTATGGCCATTTATCCTCATTGTAGGAATCCACCTTATGTGTGCTCGCTGGAGCTTATTATGCTAGATCCCACAAAAGTTTTAATAAAATTAAAAAATAAACACTAATAAAAACTTGGGTTTTTTATGGGTTTATTAGAAAAGCAGAGTAAGTAAGGAAAAAAACGATCCCCTTGGTATCTGACTGATCTGTATTTAACTGTAAAAAGTTGGAAGGAATATACTAGTAAATTTGGAACAGCTTGTTACTGTCAGTCAAACAGCAAGATAAATTTAGACCGGCCTGCCAGCCTGAGAGCTGAAGCACCCAAATGGCAAACCAGAATGCCACTGGCACTGCTGATAGTATGACAGTTATGGAACTAGGAAGGAGCTCTTCCAGTAGATGTGTGTGAGCCATAATCACATATAGGCACCTAGTAAAATACCAGATGAAAACAGCCATAAACCCCAAGGGTTGTTGAAATACCGGCGGAAAAGGCAGTTTGTTTTTCAACATAAAAACTGAAATTAGGGAAAGGATTTTATTGGTAAGATAGAGGAAGAAACTGACCACCAATTTTCTCAGTACAATGAAACTGATTAAATAGTTTTCAATTGTAGTGAGTCCAAGAGGGATTGGGTCCCTCAAATTTAACCTAAACCGGCGAATTTTTTGGGGAATGGGGCAGATAATCTCAATTGAAACTGAAATTGAAGGATTTGGTGGCATGCTGAGTCGCTGTCAGTTCAACCTCAAACGCCTGAACCAAAGTTTGACTGCATTTCTGTTGGTTGGCATGATGGCATCTGGCCTGACAAGCAACAAGATTTCTCAGGGCCACCCCATGTAGAGGCGGTCCCAATTGTTTGGAAATGGGTTCAGGGTGCCCAACCTGCCTGTGCCCAGTAGCTAGGGCGTTCATTTGGTCAAATGAGTTACATCAGCTGCAACTCCCAATTTGCTGGATAAGGGTTTCAAACTGTCAGCAATGGGTTCTGAAGATACCATCTGCACATCGGGGATCATCCCTGACAATTTCAAGAGGGGATTGGCATCAGCGATCATATTGGTGGCTGAGTCAAAACCGTCCACAATTCTGGCTGATAATTTGACATTTGTCCCTTTTTGAGCATGCATTTTCAAATCATTGGGCTTTAATCCCATTGTCTTTGGAACCTTCAACTTTGATTCAGTGATCTTGGCGCAGATTTGCTTAATCTGGCAGATAAGTTTGGCTGAGGTGAGCAAGGGTACTGGGGGAGGAATCCAAAGAGGGAGAGCTGTTACCCAGCGTTCATTTACCAAATGGGCGAGGTTGCCCTGGGTAACGAGGGGTATAGCTGCCCTCTTTGGACCCTTTTTATTTGGAAATGGGAAGATCTCCCAATCCACGCAAAGGGGACGTTCCCCTGGACTTACAGTTACTGTCCGAATTAGGAAATATGAAAAAACAGCCTATTGAAGCTCAGATTACTCACTTCACTAGGGCTGTACAACGAATGAAGAAATGGCTGGCATCACATACCTGTGTGGTAATGCTTTAATGAGCTTCAGCCAATCCCCATCAGAGGAAATTATTTTACCTCAGGGGACCCCTGCCACTTCTATAAAAGGGGTGGTCCCCGCATAGGTGTATGAAGGGGCCTGGTTGTGGCTGGGGGAGTTCCATTCAATGGACGCCCTAGGATCCACTACAATGTCAGAGAAATACAACTGCTCAACTTAATGGTTGTTGCCCTAGTAATTATCAAAGTCAGGCTACCCCAATTTGCGGGGTTCCACCAAGAATTGACCAAGGTCTTTTGGTCAACAAATTCGTCATTATTAGAATTGCTCCTAGGTTCATTGTAAACTTGTAAATGGCCAACATTTCCCCTTTTGGCTGATTTTGACTCAGGACATTCTTCCTTTGCAGCTGAGAGGGCTATGTCTGACATCATCTACCTCAAGTTTGTTGAGGAGGAGAATAAGGCTGAAGGAAGTGGCTTGTACTCAGTTGATGGTGATTCCTATAGCCAACGATTTTATAGAGTATTCATTGCTTTTTTGTAGGTGATGGTGAAGGACCCTCCCTTATTGATCCAAGCCTACCGCTTCCAGGAGTGATGCAGTTATGGTAGTATAATACCATGTCAGACACTTGGAATGTAGGTAGGGGTTCTGAGCTCATTGACACCTGCCCTTCTTTAGTTATCATTTTTGATAAATTGGTTAATGCCTCAGATTAGAGTTGGATGATGCGTTGAGCCAATCTTCTCATAACTTTCTCATGCTCCTTGACTTATGAGGAGAATACATCCTTAACTAAGAGAGCAGGCATTCATGGTTCTCGCCCATACAAGACATGAAATGGGGTCATTTTCAAGATTTTAGTGATAACTAATCCGGTAGGCCATATGGGCACTGGGTAAGAATTGATCCCAGTGAAGTGGATCAGAGGAGGCCATTTTTTATAGGATGGATACCAAGGTACCATTTGCTCTCTCCACAGTTCTGTTGGTAGAGGGATTGTACGGAGCTGAGAAAAGGTGTTGTGCTCCCATAGATGCGGCCAGGATTTTTACTACTATGGAGGTGAAGTTCTTCCTATTGTCGCAGAGTAGTACTTGAGGACAGCCATGTTGAGAGAAAATGATTTTGATGTAAAAAGGTGGCAGTGGCCTTGGCCATTTGAGCAGGAAGAGCCACAGTTTCCACCCACTTAGTGAAATGGTCAATAGCTACTAGTATAATTTTGTTTCCACTAGTAGTGTGAGTAAGGGGACCTATTATGTTCAAACTGATGGTGTGGAACGGTTGTTAAGGGGTTTTTGGTTGATACTGGTACCTAGCCTTGAAACCAGATTGCTTCTTACACGTAAGGCAAGCTTCCAAGACGTCAACAAATGATTCCATCATTCCATCTCAATAGTACCGATCCTTAATCCACTCATAAGTTTTCTTTACCCCTCCATGACCTAGTTTGGGTGAGCTTCTAGGATAGCAGGTATGCGTTCCAAGGGCCAAAGGTAAGGCAGCCACTTTGCCCCCATCTTTTTATACAACTTCCCATCCTCCACTTTTGCGTTATAAGAGTGCCAGGATAACATCTTTTGGGTGGGCTCATCCTCATCCTCCCATTCATTTGGGGTCATTAATAGGTCATGTAACTTTTCCACCTCACTATTATCCAAGTGAAGAACTGGCAGCTGAGTAAACCCATCAACGTTCATGTGATGGGTTCCAGCATGGTGTTCAATCTTAATATCGTAATGATGGAGCTTTAGAGCCCAGAGAGCTAACTGATCAGTAGGATCTTTAATATTCTGTAACAACTTCAACAAAGCGTGGCCCATAACTACAGTGAAGGTGTTCCCATATAGGAAAGGGCGATAGTGTTTTACAGTTAACAAAACAGCAGGGCACTCCTTTTCTGTTACGTTGTAGTTGCATTCCGATTGTGAAAGCATCTTACTGAAATAAGATATTGGATGATCAACACCATTTTTATTAATTAAGCTAAGATGGCCCCAACGGCGTAGTCTGAGGCATCAGTAAACAAGATAAACGGTTTATTATAATCTGGGTGCCATAGTATAGGACGTTGTTGTAGCAGTTGCTTCATTGTTTCAAAAGCGGCCTTTTGTTCAGCACCCCAATAAAAAGGGTATTCTTGGTTAATAGACGGACAAGGGGCTCGCTGATTTGGGCGAACTTAGGGATGAACTGATGGTATTACCGCATCATCACTAGAAATACCTGAATATCCCAAAGATTTTTAGGGGCGGCATTTTTGAGATGGCTTCGACCTTGTCCTGCATGGGTTGAATTCCTTCTGGGAAATGGAGTGGCCAAGGAAATACAACTACCTTTGGAAGAAGGTACACTTTGAGGGCTTTAGCTTAATATTAGACTTATGTAACTGTTGAAACAACTCCCTTAAGTGATCAAGATGTACATTGAAGTTTTTTGAGAACACCAAGATGTCATCAAGATAGATGATGACACAAGTTAACATGAGGTCTTGCAAGATGTGATCCATTGCACGCTGGAAAGAGGCAGGTGTGTTGCACAACCCTTGGTTTAATCGTGTGGGTTGGAAAAGACCTTCACTACTAACAAGAGTGCATTTTTCCTGATTTTGAGGAAAAAGGTCCATTTGCCAATAGCCACTGGCCAAGTCCATGGCGGAAAAGAAGTTAAAGCCAGAGAGCTGGGTCAGGGCATCATCAATGCTAAAGATAGGATAGCTATCCTTCTTCATGAGGTTATTTAACTTGAAGTAAGTCATGACTATCCAATGAACTCAGTTTTTTAATAAGCAGGAGAGGGGGGACCAAGGGCTTTGTAAAGGAACGAGTAACCCCGCGTCTAATAACTGTTGGAGCTCCATACTCATTTGCTGTTCCTCCACCTTTGACTTGCAATAAGGTTTGTACCTAATAGGGCGGGCATCACCCACATCAATAGAGTGGCACCAGCCCTTCATGTGGCCATAATCAGTATCTAATTTGGAGAATATGTCACTATAGAATTGTAACAAGGTATGGACTTTTTCCAAATCCTCTGGGTCAGCTTATCCGAAATATGTACTTTGGGCAAAGTACACACCAGGTTGCCCATGGGTAAGCCCAAATCCTCCATAGAGCCAACAGAGTTGATATGTTTAATGTCCTCTACTGGGAGTAGGAAGCCTCTGCCAGTCTCCTGGTGTTTTATTATATTCATGTCCTTGCCGGCGAGGTTTCCCAGTAGAATGGTAATTGGCCTATTGTTAGGCTGTGTCTAGTATCCCACCCAATACACGAGGCTCCAAGGGGCTAATGCCCTTAATACTTATGAGGTGCAACAAGCAATGGTGTGGGATTTGAAGTGTGATCTTAGTGTCAACCACATTTTGTTCACAGGTGTAAAAATTTATGGGTCTGGTTATTATTATCGGCCATTAACCCCTGTAAACTTATTACTTGCACAGGTTCAGTTCTTGTGCAATTTGTCCGCGTTGTATTGTTGTTGATATAATTGGTTGATAATAGTATGACAACTATTATCCATAGTTAAATTGAATTCTTAGATCTTGGCCCAACGCTCAGCCAGTATTTCTGCTCAGAATACTTGAGATGTCTCAAAATAGGGATTTGTTCCCTTGTACAATCTAACCTGATCTTCTCCGAGATTCCCTGGTGACAGTTTCTCCAATTTTACACACAGTCGGCAGAAATCTCCAATTTGTTTCTATTTCTTCTCTGGATCCCAACTCAGATCCTTACTCTTTTCTTTAAAGAGTCTCCCAATTATTGCACACAGCAATAACATCCCTGAGAAAGAAAGAAACAATTTAAAGCTGATAAAGCTTACTACATAAAACTATATACCGGATAAAAACTTCTTTTTTTATTGGTGAATTCTTGGGAATTTATAGTGGGGGATTCAGCGCTCAACCCTCAGTTGAAACCTCTTCGATGAAACGGCAGCTGTTGCTGTTGAATCACCCATCCTTATCTCAGCAGCGATGGTATTCCCCATCCTGGCTAGGATTCCATCATTGGACATCCTTGAGACTAAATAGGAAAGAGTCAGAAAACGTGTCCCTAACGTTTTACTCTTGATCTAAGTGAACCAACCATATTTGGCAAGCGACCTGCTTAGGTAATGGGACTTGTTACCCCTCAAGGCAGGTCAAAAACCAACTGATCGATTATCTAATTGCAGGTGGCATCACTTGCCTCACAACTTACTACTTACATTGTCACTCAATTGGTGATGAAACCTGACCGATCCCAATCAGTACACCTGATAGTTAGTAACTATCAGATGCCCCTATATTGTGGCAACTCTGCCCAACGAGATCTTAAGAATTTGTCCATATTGATCCTGACAGATCCAACCAGGCGAATATCCTAAAATCCCCCAAACATAGCTACTCCAAAATCAGGGGCAACCGATTTCCAATCCACCTTGCATTAGGGAATTATCCCCTAGCGATTCCTTGTAATCTAGCAGGCTGGGAATATAAACAAAACTCCCAACACCGGGCTTAATCAAAACCTCGTCTGCAGCATAAAATGGTATGCCATCCCTAGCATCCAATTATTCAGGCAATTTTTTTTGTGCTGCGCCCAGAAGTGGAATAAGGCAAAGTTATAGCTGAAAAGATGTATTCAACCAGACAAGAGTATTCATGCTTGCTGGGTTCTTTATTGGCTAAGACTAAAGGAACTTTGTAGCTGAGTAACGAGAGGACCCCTTGATTCAGGTTAAAATTTTCTTTGTACTCAATCATAAATTGAGTACCGATGAGAATATCATTTGCGTTATTGTCCAAAGCCACAGCAGAGGCTGATAGGATAAGCTTCCAAATTCAATTGGGAAGGGAAGAGTATGCCCCAATAGCACAGGTATTGTTGGGAACTGAAGTTCCAAATTCTTGCGTGTACTCCAAGTCAGGCGCTAGCTTTATTTTCCTGATAAGCTTTGTGGAGATCACGTTAACTGAGGAGCCAGTGTCCAAGATTTCCATTATTTGGACTTTTTGAATGACCACTTCAACTTTAATGAGGGTTCCTCCAAAGTTAGTTGACAAGGGTAAGACTTCCTTGAGCCGGAAGGTGGAGGTTAGCTTCTGAGCAGTCTCAGGGTATCTATCCAGGATAGATTTCATGGTATGGACCTGATGAAGAGGTCGAATCAAGCTAGCTAATAAGTGATCACCATTGCTGGCAGTGTTAATAGCTTTAGGACACTCAGGAATTTTGCTGAGGTACGTTTCCTCAGGTATGGTGGTCTCATCTACTCCTCTAGCGTTCAAATGATCAGAAACCTCTACCTCTGAGGGGGCTCCCAATATATAGTAACTAACGTCATCATAAACTCCCTCAGATTTGTCCCCAAGGGTATTCTCAACAATTGGCAAAGCTGCGTTGGAGGTAGGGGAGATGGCCACAGGAGATTGAATAGCCTTAGGGCAAGCATTTACCAGCTTAGCTGAAGAGGAAGGCACAGTGGCTTTAGTGAGCTTGTGCGGAAGTATGATATTTGCTACCTTACAGGTCTCTGATTCGTAAGAAGGAGTGATAACCTTTTTTAAGTCGCACTGAGGAAGCAGGTTTTTCAGGGAGGATAGGCACAGGTGGGCTCTCTCCCAACTGTTCAACAGGCGGTAGCTCCTCAATGGTGAGAGCTGAAGGTTTTACCTCAGCTTCTTTGGGTGTTGTACATGAATGGAATTCTGTATTATCTATTAAAGTCTCCTTTAGATCATGGATATTTTTGAAATGGCGTTTCACTGAGATGATATGCCTGGCTAGAGAGGGCTGAGACACTAACCCAGTCAACAGGGCGGTGATAGCATCATCAAGGGTGAGCATGTTAGAGGTTGTTAACTATTGCATAGCGAGGTAAAATCGTTCAGTAAAGGCAAGGAGCAGTTCATCCACATACATGCTAAGGCGCATAAAGACCTTTTTATCCCTGTTAAGAATCTGCTTTGAACCAAATTCAGCAATTGAGCTTCTTTTACCTCTGCTTAAGTGTGCGAAGGGTCCAGGTAAGGAACTATCCTCTCTTGCACTAGTTGGCTTAAACAAGTAAGGATGCGTTGAACTTTTTCCTTATCATTAGTGCCATACATGACAGCTTCATAAACATACAAAAAGGTAGTAATGCTTCCTTCGCCAGGGATGTGTTTGCTTTTATAAAAAGTGGGTTTAAAGAGCGCTGCTCAAGTTCTTTGAGATAGAATAGAGCGCTTGTAAGTTGCTATTCCAGAGAAACTAAACGTGATTCAACGTGAAGAAGAAAGAGGGAGGGTTAATCATGTTTGATGCCTCCATTTTTGACGCTTTTTTCGCTATAAAGATGTCACCTGTTATAAGCACCAATTTGTAGGGATCCAGCTTATGTGTGCTCACTGGTTCTTATGCAGTTGGATCCCACAGAAGTTTTGACAGATAAAAAACACTAATAAAAACTTGGGGTTTTATTAGCAGTGCGGAGTAAGTAAAGATAAAAATGATCCCCTCAATATCCAAATGATCTGTATTTAACTATATCAAAAGTTGGAAGGAATTCACTATTAAATAAGGAACGGCTTGTTACTATCCAAATTAGGAATTATGAAAAAGCAGCCTATTGAAGCTCAGATTACTCACTTCACTAGGGCTGTACAACGAATGAAGAAATGGCTGGCATCACATACCTGTGTGGTAATGCTTTGATGAGCTTCAGCCAATCCCCATCAGAGGAAATTATTTTACCTCAGGGGACCCCTGCCACTTCTATAAAAGGGGTGGTCCCCGCATAGGTGTATGAAGGGGCCTGGTTGTGGTTGGGGGAGTTCCATTCAATGGACGCCCTAGGATCCACTGCAATGTCAGAGAAATCCAACTGCTCAACTTAATGGTTGTTGCCCTAATAATTATCAAAGCCAGGCTACCCCAATTTGCGGGGTTCCACCAAGAATTGACCAAGGTCTTTTGGACAACAAATTTATGATTATCATTTAAATTTCTCCTAGGTTCAATATAAACTTGTAAATGGCTGAAATTCCCCGTTCTGGCTGATTTTGACCCATGACGTTCTTCCTTTTATAGCTGAGAGGGCAAATGTCTGACACTCATCAATCAATTTGAGAGCCTCAATGGATTGGATTCAGCCAAAACTGGGCCAGCGATCAGAATTGGGGCAGTGGCAGGAGCTGATTGGCCATGTGCTGTTGACCATGGCAGCTCATCTGAAACTGAGTCAGCAATTAACTCAGGATTCCATAATCCGATTAAAAAAGGTTACTTTTTAAAATTTCTAAATTCTGATTGGCTGCCTCCTTAGAAGCAGCACCAGAATTTGCTGAGGTTGGTGGTGGGATGATTGAGCCCCACTTAAAATTGAGCCAAACCAGCTGCTGACCTGATGCTGGAGGGAGGAGCGGCAGAAGTGGCGTAGGTGGAAGCCATACCACAAACTCTCTACAACCAAGTTATAACTAGACATGGATGAACCTAAATCTTGATTTAAAAAAGGAAGAATCTCATGTCAGATGTTGTGAGAAAGCTAATGGACTTAGTTAAGGTGAAACAACAATTCACCACTCCTTATGCACCATCTTCAAATGGTAGTATTAAGCATTTGTTGGAACCTCGGGTGGATAAAGAAGATGGTCATTGATTACAAGTAAAAATTGAATAAGTTGCTGCCCTCTTTGCTGTTTACTTAGAGGCTGAGCCACTGTTAAACTTCCATTTTTGAGCTCAATGATGTTGTGCCTAAGAAGCCAACAGTCAATACTTGAAGCAGTCTTAAACTCATGATAAGTATATCAAATATTTTGAGGGTGCCAAGTCACAATTAGGTTCTGTCAAATAGAGTATCAATCCTATGGTAAATACAGTAAAATAAAAATATCTAAGTCAAGTACTAAAAATGAGAAATAAAATTAATGACATAACTTTATTTTAGTAAAGAAATGGGTTTTAATATGCACGTTTCAATTATAAACCCCTATAAGGAAAAAAGATTATAAAAATAATAGAGGAGGAAGTCTGAATGGGAGGCTCTTTGTCAAACAATGCATTCTAGATTATATAATGCCTTTGTACCATATTTTTGATAAGGTAAAAAAGGTAGGGTGAATGTACAAATAAGATGAGACTTTTATCACTTAGGTCAATCATTGGGAACATTCTTTGTTCTTATCCTTCTGAAGTTCATCTTAATTTACTGCCTCAAGTTCCACCTAGTTTAATGGTCGCCTGACATCCTGATGATCCCTCATTTTGAAGAAACAGGAATCTCATCTCAGGGTATCTAGGGCTTAAATTGGTCTGACTGAATTTTTTTTATTAAGATTCAAACCTTACTGACTATTGATCTTTTATATGATCATTTAATGCGACTTATTTAATTCCCTTCTTGTGTCTAAGAGTCAGTTCTATCACGAGAGTCAAATGGTCAATATTACATCTGTCTAATATCCTGATATCTGACACAGATAACAAGATAATAAAAATTAAGTATCTTTTAACAGTATGCAACTCTGATAATAATAATACCTGCCCTTTTTATCTTCTTTGACCTACTTATTTTACAAAGAAAGGAAGTAATGCCCAAAAGTATAATTCTCATTAATAACAATAGACTTTAAGTGCTATTGTATAGTAAAGCTACATTTAATGATCAAACTTTTATGTCTATACTTCTTAATTAATTTTTACTCTTTGAGGGAGCAGACTATCTATATAATTTTTCATAATTGAACTAAGTTAATCTGATGTAAACTTAGAAGAACCCAAGTATATCATCTTATATATAGATAAAAAACTATACCTTTGGATATGTATTAATAGGGTTATATAATATTTTTTTATTTTATTCAGGGAAGGTCAACCATGGTACATACTAATATGATGTATTGATGTTACTAATAATTTGAAATACTTAAAATGACACCCCAGAAGGTTTATAGCCCCTCCTGTTGTCAGCCAGGACTCCTAGGTCTAGGAAGTGCGAGAGTTTCATGGCGACTTATACTTAGATGCAGCATGAGTGAAGGAATTAATCAATGTTTAGAAACCATATGAGGAACCATGAGTTGATTATACTTCTGTTGCTAGGATTCATGTTAACAAACAATCATGCTTGAAAACAAGGTAGTAATTGATAGTGAAGACGATTTCTGACTTCTTGGAGGGTGGGCGTTGTTCTTGAGATGAATCCAATACTACCATATGGATTGTCCATAGAGCTATTGCTACTATTAACGCCCATAGAGATGGATAAATAGGTGACTCCATGTTGAGAGAAAACATGTTTCTAGCTAAACTGAATGGTTGTCCATTGCCTTGGCGGAATAGGCGCATGACCTCTGTCAGGATCATGGGGGTTGATACCATATATCCCTTAATTTTTTGAGGCCAGGGGACCCAAAGTTCATAGGTGTTGGATTATAAGTTTTACTTTTCTTGGTCAAAAGGTCTTCACTCAGGACACTATGCCTTGAGTGGTATATAATAAATATATGCTTGTCTCTTTTAAATAGAGGTAGGCTAATTTGACTTAAAATGCCAAAGAAGAGACTAAGCTTATTAGCTTAGAATTAAAACTATATGAGAGTTCACGAGTTTTCTCAAAAAATCTCCAAGCGTCCAAAGATAAGATTTATATTTGTTACCAAACGGGTATTTTGCATCAGGATGGTCATTTTGGTTGATTAGAATTTGATTTCTGCATGGATCGGGTCTGAACCCTGATATATGGAAGCTTTGGGTGAATTTTGACCGCATAAGTTAGGGGTGATCCTCAATGTCATAAGGCTGTTATTTTCATTGGGATTAACTCTATTAAATGTTTGAGCTATTTCTTCGGATTGGGATTAATTCCCTTTGGCCAACACATCCAAATCTACAATTTTGTTAGAAATCTAACAACCTCTTTCCAAATAGCTACTGATGGTGAGCATTGTTCTAGGTGGTGTACTAAGCTTCCATATTGACCACAAATCATGCATGAATAGTGGGAGAAGTTTTATCACTCTGTTGTGTGATACACTCTCTGCATACATATCCATACTTGTGCTCATATCCTAGGTTGTAGTAGTGGATGATGTGTATATCTCTAGATCATTCTTTTAGTCTCCAGGGTGTATGGTATGTACATTATATCCAGGTAATCAATCCTGGCAATGTTATCAGGTTATGTTTTATCATGCTTTTTTATAACTACTTAGCCCTTTAACTTCTTGCCTGTAAGTTAGTTTTGGGAGGCCTCATTGGATAGTTTGACTACTTATGTGGATCTTCCATTCTGCTCTTCACATTGCAAAAAGTATACATTAAAGTGTATAGGAGTGCCATGTGGTACTATAGCGTTTTAATGAGATATCAGATACCTAACCAACGATTTTGGATGACTTAGTTTCCTATTTAGAGTGCTTATGCAAAGTTTGATCTTGCTGCTCAGGCACAATATAGGTCTGGAAGGTCTGGTCTAGTCACCTGAGCTATCCAGGATCCTAGTATATAGGTTGCTTGCTCTACATAATAAGTTAGCCTCATACCTCCATTCTGCCTAGGGCTAAGTAAAGTTTCAAGGCGCACAGGGACTTTATGGTCAGACCAAAGCCATCCCTGTATTAAAGCATATAATGTGTTAACAAAGGATGGTAAAAAAGAGATTTCAAAGGCTGTAAGCCAGATGATTGATAAAATCATGGAATTAGCCATTACAACTCATCCAGTTAGACTAGTATGTTGTCCGTGCAAGGAGGCAATGCATTTTGTTATTTTATCTAGGAGATTATTCTCCATTATGGTGTTGGCGTACCCCCTGACTCTAACCATACTCCCAAGTGGCGGACAGGACCAGACGCCGGCTTGGTAGTTAAGGGAAGTTCTAGTGGGGGTAATTAGTTATCTTCGCCTCCTATATCTGGTGAGGAGTCTTGAGGGTGTATTAATCTGCTTAGCAAAGGTAGATGTGCCCAATGAGTCTGATATCCCCTAGGAGTATAAATTTAGTTTTAAGCATTAAGTGATGCATTGCTGATGGATAAGTATTCTTGCAAAGTCCTCTCAAGTATGCGAGCATTGTTATTGTTGGAAATACCCATCACACAGTTGTCAGCAAAAGCCATCATTTTGACTGGTGGTTGGCCGTGGACCTTGATTTCATTGATGAGGTTATTTGTGTTCTGGATTAGGGAATCAAGACAAAAATTATATATTAGAGGGCGAATAGGGTCACTTTTTCAGAGTCTCCTCTGTGGAAAAACTAGATTAGTTAGAAACTTGCTGCACACACAGCCATAGTGGCTGACTCAGTGAAAGGCATCACCCAGTTTATAAATTTGTTTAGAAGCTTAAATTTTTGAAGGCAGGTCCTAAGATAAGTCCAGTTCACCCTGTTGTAATCTTTCTGTTGATCTATGGATTAGTGCTCAAGAGGCTTTAGATTGGCAGACATTTACAACTGTGTGAACATTATCCCATATGTATATTCTGGGGACAAATCCATATTGTAATGGAGATATAACATCAGTTGCAATTTCTCTTAGTCATTTGGACATGATTTTTTAAGAGATTTTGGTATCTGTATTGGTTAGAGATATTGGGCGCCAATTGGATAGGTTTAGACTATCTCCTTTTATGAAGAGTGTAATTTCTATGCTTCTTGACCTCCAGGAATGAAGCATGTTTCCATAATACACTTATTCATGGAAGATAAAATATATTAGAAATGCTATCAAAATATTTTATAAAATCATAGGGAAGACCATCAAGGACCATGGTTTCTCCCTCATGGTGCACTGTGCATCGCTTCCCATATTTCCTCCTGTGATATTAAGTTAATCAAATTGTTTATTTAAGCCATGGTGTCAGTATATGCACTGGCGAGGAATTTTTCTATTTTTGCTGGTCTGACTGGTTTAAATTTATATAGCTTTGTGAAAACCTGTGTATTAAAGTCGCAAATTCCTCGGGTTTTCCTGATATGGATTTATCCAGTCATCAGACCTATATGCAGGCTATACTGTTATTTCAGGCGTAAAGTTGAAGGAGAAAACAGCTTAAACATGGTTATTCATCCCTATAAATTTTTTGCTCTGTAGTGAAAACTAACTCAGTGTTGGTGTTCACGTACCAAAGTGTTTAAGCATGCAGAAACCTCTGTCCATTTGCATCTCCATCCAGGGCTGTATACTTTGTGGGGGACATTTGTTTCTAGGTGATCAATTTAAGCCAAGATGCGTTTAATGATGGCTGAAGCCGTCCTGGACCTTCTTGATGCCGTGTGTTTAATTTTAGTATATTATTAATTTTATGAAATTTTCTCAGGTGATCATTGATCTGAACAGAACGTTGTTTGAAAATCACATGCTAAAGTTATTTTCTCTACCCAGGGTAAACTCTGAGTTGGCTAAATTTTCTAGCCATATTCTGCACCACCTGGGTACTTAGATACTTGTTTTGATGGTGTGAAGGACACTGAAACTAGATGATGATCAAAGATTTTGATTGCATAGTTTAAACTTAAAAATTTGGTGTTGGAAAATTAATAGCTTATGCTTATCTATGCGCAACATAGAGATAAGTTTACCATTGCGCAAATTAGGAAATGTCATGTTCTGCAGGAGAGGCGACCGTTTAGTTAAGGGATCATATAGGTTCAGGGTGGCTTTTAACATGAAAAGTTCCACATGCCCTTGTGGTGCCTCCGTTGTGTGTGGCCAAAGGTCAATATCTGGGTTTATCCAGCAATTTATGTCACCCACGACAAAATTTTTTGCTGGAAGATGGAGGTGTGTCAAGGCCAAGAGAAATTCATGACGTTCCATTTTACAGTTTAGTGTATACACACAGGCTATTGTGTACACCTCTTCATACCATGAGAAGGTAATGGGTAGTACATGGCCATCCAAAAATGAATTTTTATTAATATAGTTCAAAATTTTGGTTTGCACATACTATCATCCCACAGTGTTGTAACCAAAACAATATTGTTGGAAAGAGTATGTTTTCCCATGTTTCCCTCTTTCCCTGTGGAAAGTGGATTTCCTGCACTGCCAGGATATCCACAGGGGGGTTGCGTAGGAGGCTCAACTTCTTGGCCCAGGACGTTAAGGCCTTGATTCCCACTATGTTAAGCATCCCTATCTCTACTATGACGCCTGGTGCGCCTCAGGAGCGGTTAGCAGGGCCCCCATCCCTACCCCTAGCCCTCTTTTCCCACCTTTTCATCTTTGCTGCAAGTGTAAAATGATGAATAGGCACTGGGGTGTATTCTACCCCTTTTGCTACTGCTGTTTTGGTTCCCTTCTTTCCTTTGCTGGTTTTTAAAATATCACTGCGGAGCACTTGTGTGTTCTCATTGGGCACAGTTGTGTCTGACAAATTCAATTGTTGATTTTAAACACCGTTTAGGTTATACATATAATCTTGGGGTTGTGCCAAACCCCTGAGGTGATGAATTTGTCCCCAAATTGAATTCCACCAAATTCTGTTGGTTTAGATTGGCTGTTTGGTCTTCTGTGGCATTTAATTGGCTTAATGTTGCTACTTCCATGTCTTTCCTGAATCTGTTCAGGAGAGATGGATGATTCTGCCAAGGCCTTTGCCTTGGCCTCATCCACCTTGTGAGCCTGTTCGCTCATTATTCACTAAAAGGGAAAGTGGGTCAATAATTTTATTTTGTCCAAATTTTCCCCAGTTAAATGATTGTGTGGTATCTGTGATTTGGCATACTCTGAGTCATCTTCGCCCATTTTCTCCTCGCAGAATTCCATATCTCTTAGTCCCTCTTTTATGGGATAGGCGTGCATCTTATGCCCAAAGGCCTGACAGTGGTTACATATGGGTGGTGCATTCTCCTCTGTTTCATGGAATAATTGGGATTTTTTTCTCTTCAATAATATTGAATGCAATGTAGGAGATTTTTGTGAGATCCTCTGCTACTTACAGGTTTGGAGAAATAATTTCAATTGCCTTACCAGTGCTCAGGGTCAGCATCAGCTGAAATCTTTGCAACTCTTTTTATTTAACTGAGGCAAGCTGACCAGGGGACAGGCATTACTGAAAGAAAGAAAGGACATGAGACCTGAACAGGGTCAAATCCATCAAAGAAAGTTTTTCCACCTCTGGATTGGGACTCAAATTTTTCTGGTTACGTCATGGGTAAGGTTTTCGTGTTATTAGACCTACTAACCACCAATAGCTTCCTTTGGCTGGCACCCCAATCGATGTGCAAAGGGTGGGAATCAAACCCGCAACCTTCAGGTTGGTAGCCGTGCACCCTTACTGACTCGCCTTCCACTCCCAAATCTTTGCAACTCAAACTCTTTTAATGCCTTCATAGGATTTCAAGCTCTCCTGGAGATGGTGTTTGACTGATGTGCATGACAATGTTGTCAGAAGATAGTTGAGAATAATAAAAATGTCTTTAGATTCTGTCCAATGGCAACATATAATCATTAACAAATGTTGACTGTTAAGAGGTCAATCACTACTCTGACCTAGCAGCTTCTTTTGCTTCTTCTGCTGTCTCAAACCCAAGGTCCACCCAGCCATGGCGGATAGTGTGGGTTGTCATGTACACAGCATTTGGGAATAAATTTTGATTTTGGTTTTGCCAACCTTTTCCCACCTTTCTGGTGCCTCAGTGATAAAAACACATGGATCCTGTGTTCAATTGATGACATGGTTAAGAGTGGGACACTTCCATGTAACTACAGTACCTAATGAGAAAATCCACAAACCCTGCGGGATGCACCATAAGCTTTTTATTTTCACTTTGGTTTTGTTAACTCCTATGCGCTTGGTGCCTTTGGGAGGTGCAGATTCAAGTCCACTACCCTAAACCACGTTTGCCCAAACCTGTCCATGTTTATTTATTGTGCTCATCTCACTTGGTCTTGATTACAAAGTTGTTCTTTTGAGTCAAATTGTTTACTAAAAAGTGATAGTAATCTTAAAGAAAAGCCCTATAAAATTTGTGCTAATATAAAATACTATTCAAGTTTTTCTATACTTTATGGGAAGTGTATGAAATAGTTTGCTCTTACAATAATAAGTACTTTTAAAAACTATAGACATAAAAAAGTCTACAATTAAGTATTAAAGTAGACTATTAATTTATTTAGAAAGTTCTATTTTTTTGATATATCAATAAATTATCTACAGGCTTAAATAACTGTGTTTGTTACAAAACCATTTTCGTTATAAACATCATTTTAGTTCAATGTACAGGTTTAAACTTGTTTTAAAATTATAAGTGCAATAATTGTATGGTAATAACTAGTAAGTTGAATCTTCAGGATAATTGGCTTTAACTCCACTCTTTTATATTTTTTCTTTTTTAAATTTTAAGTTTTTTTTTATTTTAAAATTTTTTAATTTTAATTCAAGGTACACCAACTAGGGATGGGCATTACCAAAACAAAAATAACAAAACAAACCAAACCTGAACAACCTGAATCAATCGCCCAAAATGAGCAGCAAGACACACAAAATGAGAACACAACCATCCAGGTGGGACAGCTGCAGGCCGCTTATCTCACCATGGCAGAAAAGGGAAGGGGGGTCAGGGGGCTTATCTTCAGGTTCCTCATCATTTAGAGCGTGGGCCAAGGCAGAGAGCAAGGGCGTGGTGTTGTCAGTAATATGTGGGAGGAGATTGCAGAGGATTGGTTGGCCATAGAAATTATCATTCTTGTAAATTGCATCAATTTAGGTGGAAAATCATTTTTCTACTTGAATGCAGATGGCAGGAAGTTGGGAAATTAAAGCGGCACTAGCACAGGTGACCTTAGCTTTAGGTTTTGAAGTGGCAATTACTTTCTGGACAGCATCTGTGGCGTGTTTATGATACTGGAAAATAGCGTTTTTGCTCTGTGGGGGGCAAGACGGGGCAAAATGGGAGGGGGAGACCCTTGGTAAACATCTTAGCTGTGTGGGCAACAGCATGTTGAAGGAAGGCTTTTTAGGTTGGGTAACAGTTGCTTCAGCAAAATGGTGTTGGGTGCATAAAAGATTGTCTTACATCTGATGGGCATAAAAACGCTGAGGGATCTCAATGGGGGTTCAGGTAGGGATGAATTCGCTCATGTTGACTTCAGATTCTTCAATCACATTACCTGATTCATCAGTTTCATCTAATGAGGACCATGGGTTCATGTCATATACTTCTGCATTTTCCTTGATAGGGATGGCTGAGGCAGGCAATTGGGTTGGGGCTTGGGAGTAAATTGTTGATCAAGCCACTTCATGATTAGTGGGAGCATTGGTGGCACCAGGCTCAAGAGGAGCCAGATTGGCTACTGCAGATGTAGCTTCAGAATCAGGCTTTGGGGGAGGGGGGTAGGATTGCACCCCATTCCCAGATGATTGCAGGGTGGTCAGCAGTTGGGCAGCTGGCATCCAGGACTTCAGAGGTGGCGGAAGCAGTGAGGTAGGGGAAACTATGGTTCAAGTGATTCAAATTTAAAGAATAATGGATAGATGGTCCACTCGCCCTAGACTTGGTCCCAGAATGGGTGTTCAGGGGCAGATGCATCGAAGGAGTGAAGGGGATCTGCTCAGCTACGTTGGTAAATTTAAGGCTGATCATGGCAAATGCCCAAGGCCCAGTGAGGCGCGTAACTCCGTTAGGGACCACAAATTGAATTATGAGGTTAGTGCTGTAGACGGCCAAACCATCCATCAGCTCCTTATGGAGCACCACAGTGGGAAGGTGAGTGGGCAACCCATATAACTGATTATCAACGTGGAGTCAGAGAGGATTTGGGTGCGCAGGGTGGGAATTGGGGTGCCACAAGGAGAAGGGGATCAGTTGCTTCAGTGGTAGCATCAGCTTTGCTTGTAAAACGAAGGTTGAAAATCCCTATAGGGGTGGAAATCAATAAACCCAGAAGGTTGCATCAAATCCTGTGCAAGTTCAATTATGGCGTTGTCCACGTATAGGAACAGTTTCACATATTTGACCTGAAGGCTGAAATGCATGTGGGATTGTGAAAGCATGTGAGGCAGAGGGGCACCACCTGGGAGCGTGCAAGGTGGATGGTGAGATCCTTGGATGGAATGAACTGACCCAAGGATTTGGTAGGACTGGATGAACTAGTCTGAGCGCATTTTCCCACTGGATGGAAGATACTGGGTGGGGTTTTGCTGATGCCCCACGTGTGAGAAGCAGGATGTGGCGCCATGGACATCAGTGGGTCATTTTTGCAGCTAATTGGTTGCTAATTCATTTGGATTTTTTTTAAAATTCACCCAAAATTGGGTTTGAGTGGAAAGACAATACCCACTCTGTTATATTATTGTTACAACTTGAGAAAACAACTAGAGATTTTATCCCCTCAACCCTTCAATTTAGAAGTAAAAAATGTATAAATACTTACCATTTGTATTTTACTATTTATTAGTAATTATAAGAAGTTTTTATAGGGTAAACATTGCACAACCTTTTAGCTGACTCACTGAGGATTAATTAATAATCCTCCACAAACTTTAGCCCTTTGGGATTACCTCCTGAACATAACAGATTATATCTCCTTAATAATCACTTGTGAGTACCCTCCATGGTTCAGCATCCAACTATAAATGTTAAAAAGCAGTCATTAATTTTATAGGGGCCGCATTGCTAAGTTAAACCTACAAATTACCGCCAGAACAAGCATTAAAAGACTTTGGTAGCTTCAGAAAAACGACTCTAATAGTTCAGCGCCTCTGCCTTACAATTCTCCATAGTAATCCAGCTATTGGCTATCAAGCCCTCATCATAATACTTTTTTAACGTTGTTGGGGATGATCCCCTATTGAAACAATCATCAAAACCAATTATCAGATTTGCATCCTTTGTTTAATTGTGAGTAACCATTTAGTCACAGCCATTGCTGCACAATAGACTGTTAATTAACAATTATAAAGGCTTTCTTTTATATTTTATAAATTAATTTATTAAAAATAAAAATAAATTAGAGTTTAATCTACAACAAGATGGATGGTTTCAATTATATTAACCAATAAATGTTTTATAGAATTATTTTTTTAAATTTGGTTTCCTCAAGAGATAAAACTTATATATGCATATATAACTCATCAGATTTACCATTTATAACTTTTTTTGAGTTAACTCTTAGTATGCAGCTAGAAACATTATATAATTTATTAGATTTATGTTTATATATATAGCTTTCTAAAGATTGATGCCATAACCTTAAGGCGTAAGCCCTTTGCCATTGCCTCACCAGGTTGATCCTGGTAGTTAACCTAGGTATGGGGTCAATAATGCCAATGTAAGATTTGTGCACCAATGCCATAGATTAAGAGACAGCTAGTAAGGTGATTCATGGATTTCTTGGCCTATTGAAACCATGCACGTGGAGGTTTCTTAAGTTTAATTCTCCTTTCCTATTTAATCTCCTAAAGTTGTGCATTTTCATCATTAAGTTGGCCCACCTCAGGTCAACTTTTTAGAGTTTTCAATTAAAAGTTTATTGTTAGTCTGTAATGAGATTTGAATTATACATTTTATATAGGTTATGTATTAAGTATTTTACTTTACATAAGGCATTGTATCAGAGCAGCTTTTACAATTAGAGAAAAAGAAAAATGATATGCTATAAGTATATATGCTATAATTTATATAATATTAGTTAAGTAATATGTTTATATAAGAAAATTTTTTATGCTTTTAACTGTGTATGATTATTAATTTAAACTTTTCTTTATCGTTGCAATCACTAATTAAAACCAATTTGGTTCAAGGTTAGGTAAGTTTGATAATCAACACGAGGAGATTAGTGTTCACTCAACGTTAGGTAAAGGTTGGGTAAGTTAGTAAAGGGCACAGGGTCTGTGTTTGCACCGTACAAAGTTTAAAAACACCCAGCAACACAGGTGGTTATGATAAAACTATGAAAACAGCGGTGAATATTTCATTGGAGATTTTAGCCTGACAAGAGAAATGCAACAAGTACATCAAATTTCTGCATTCCTAAACCATGTCATCAGTGGAGCATGGGTTTTGAGTTTTTTTGATATTTTTTAATGGCACTTTGGGAAAAGTTCTGTGGTGATGTGCACAAACACTTCCCAGCCACTGTATGTGTTGCATCGTATTCTATGACCTGCAGATGGTTGGATCTCAGGTTTCAATCTGCACAAGCAGTGGACACCGCTGCACAGGTGCATGTGGTGGTTGATCTCCCAGATGGTCAATGTGTGGTCAAACTGAAATGCATGCATTGGACTAAATTTAACCAAATATTTGCAACTTTTAACTTCCTCCCCACAATGGTGAGACATGAAGTTTTGGAGCACCACCTCTTGGTTAGTCTTAGAAGCTATGGGGAACCTTACTATTTGAAATGCAGCACTTCATGATCATGCCGGAGCTGAGCATGGGCAAAGAAATTGCAGTGATTAACCCAACCGTGGTCATTGCAGAAGACTTAACCCAAACCCCCCACATTACTGTTAACAATATTGATGGAAAGAAATCCCACCCATTCTGCATTATGGTGGATAGCGCACCACCTATCTGCATGTTTTGTTGTGCTTTTGGCCACAAGGCACACACCTACCCTTCCAGGGAGGGCATCACTTAAAACGAAATCCTCTTTGATGCAATGGGAAGCGCCAACTCCCATTATGAAACTACCATAGACAAAAATGCCTCCTTCCCATGGGGTACGCAAGGGTGTTACATTCAGGTAAAACCTGTGTCCCCAAAAGAGCGCAAAAAGTCCAAGCAGGCCTATAGAGCAGTGGCTAAGGCAGCAGCGTTGGCAGCGCCTGTGATCCCGCTCGCCCAGACCCAAACTGACATCAAGTCATTCACAGCTGAAGCATCTTAAGAATCCACTCACCAATCAGATTAGGCCCACCAACCTTCAGAACAGATATTTGAGTTGGATTCACCTGAACAAAGTTACTACACACCAATTAAAACTGATTCCCCCAACCTAATCCCCCTGAGTTTCTGTTGACCTCCAATGGTGCACTGCAGGAGTACATCATAGCAAAAAGTTTACCCAAAGCAAAAAACACTAAACCCAATACTAAACTCACAGCGAAGGATAACCTCAAGGACTCATACAGAACCACCAATCACATGGTCCAAAACTGCTGCTGAGTCAGCAGCACAGGAAGGGCAAGGGGGCTCTTCCCATTGCACCTAAGGTGCGATGAGGGATCTTCACAAAAGGGAAGTTAAATATTGCTGGACTCAAGGCCTTGCTGTCTGGGCTAGGAAACTGAATTTTTACAAAATAATTTACCTGCGGACATCCTGGCAATCAGAATCTTCAATGTCTACATGGCTCCAAGAACACATGAGCAACAATGCTCCTCCAATACCTTTCTAATCGCCAAACTGTGGGTTGTTTATATGTGTGACCTGTAGTTTTAAATTAATATCTAAAATTTTTGTATCTCGATGGCCATGTGCTAGTCATGTCCTTATCATGGAATTATAAGTGTATGCTATCATTTTTGTTTATGCCCTGACCTGTGTGAGGGCTTGCTGGGAGTTTCTCTCAGCCATAACTTCCCTCCCACTTCCACCTGGCCATATGTGTGGGCGACCTGAATTTCTGGGCCAACCCGGCCACTGACCACTGACCACTAGCCTTCAACGCCTACCCCCCTACAGGGGCATGTCGATCTCCACGTTCTAAAAGCCACCTTGAGGCTATTTTATACCCTCCCCAAGCATGCACCGTTGATACCCAACATGTCTTGTCCCCATTTGCACAAAAGTCAGATGAGGTCTATGTTCAGCATTAACATATTCTTGCCCCGTTGAACTTTCACCCCCAGATGCACACTTTACAATGACAAAAATTGATTTCTCTGACCACAATATAGTATTGATTTACTTCACTTTATCAAGCCCATTGGCACAGGCTCCAAAGTGGTGCAAACGTCATCCAGTCAATATCATGTCGCCCATGTTTTCAGCATGGTTGACACCAAAACTTTGGCACTGGAGTTCTACACCGTTCTGTGCTGACCCACTCTCTCTGGTCAACCTTTAAAGCAAGTACCATCAATCAGGCATGTCACATATCATTGCATCACTCTCAGGACGCTTCAGCATTCATTAAGCACACATTAGCAGAAGTGGACCACCTGGAGTCTATTAACCTGCTGCAGGGTACAGTCTGCCTGGGGTCATAAGTGGTCAGAAATGTTTCTCATCTTAACGCACTGGTCAGACAACACAAGCATATCATTTGTGATCAGAAAAAGCAAAAAATATAATGACAGGGGACATGTGCTCCGCCTACTTTTTCCACAAATCCTTTGCACCGCAACAGAGCCTGGCCTGCACACAGGTGAGGCGGCCAACAACTCTGTTGCAGACGCTCCAACAAAAGTGGCAGTCGAAGTTTGAAACTTTTACTCAGAGCTGTATAAATCCAAACCTGTTGAACTTTCCAAAAATTAATGAGTTTCTCGATGGTGCACATATTCACACCATTTCCAATACCAAGAGTTGATGAATTTAATTACTTGGGACAAACTCTGGTATGCCGTTTGCAATGCATCGCACAGGAAATGCCCAGGTCAAGATGGGATTCCAAATGAGTTCTACAAAATATATTTTAATTATTTATCCTCACTAATGCTTGCCTCAATGAACAAATTTCTTCTAGAAACGCGCCTCCTTCTTAGGGCCAGATTTCATACATGATAACGCTGTATAAAAAATGGGATAAGATGGACTTGGCGAATTGGCGCCCCATATCACTTACTAATACAGATACTAAGTTATTTGCCAAAATCATGGCCAAACGCCTATGGGCAATTGCTTCTGAAGTAATCTCCTCTGAGCAATTCGGTTTCACCCCCAAGAGGTCAATATGAGACAACATTCACACAGAAGCCTATGTCTGCCAATCCATGGCTATTGGGGCGCTTGGGCTCTTAGACCAACAAAAGGCTTATTATAGAGTCAACTGGAATTACCTCAAAGCCTGCCTCCATAAATTCCACCTCCCCCACTGGTTCATAAATTGGATAAAGCTTCTCACTGAGTCTGCCACAATGACTGTGAGTGGCCCTAATTTTCTTACTGATGCGGTTCACCCTCAAAGGGTCTCCGCCAAGGGGACTCTTTAAGCCCACTCTTAAACAACTTCAGCCTCGACCCACTGTTATGCAATGTGAATGCCCGCCTTGCTGGTGTCCATACGCAAGGCCAAGCACCTGTTAGGATGCTGGCATTTTCTGATGATTGTGTGGTTTGGGTGTCAGATAACCATGATGCATGAGCGTTGGAGGCAACTATCCAAGATTACTCCAGGGTCAGTAATGCAGCCCTCAATGCCTCCAAAACCGAAATCATTCTCCTTGGTCAGTTCCAAGCTCGCTGGTAAACATCATCTTGTAGTCAGCCTGCTCTGGCAGCTAGCTCTCTGGATCACTTTCCACGGCCATCACATTCCACCCCGGTTGTTCTCCTTTTTGTGCCCAGACACACTGCTTGTCCAGTACGCCATTTTGGAATGTGACTGGAGGCAGGAGGGTACGCCTCATTGATAATGGAGCACTACAACCTAAACAATGTCAAAAATCACATCCTTCCCTAAGAACCCACCAGACTACCCTCCCAGGCTGAGTTGTGCTTACCAACTCTATGCTTATGTCCAAAGTCTGGTTTGTGGTCCACGCCATCGCCTTTCCCCACTCTTTTTTCAACTCTTTATAAGCCCTTCTATAAGGGTGGCTTTGGTTAGGCCGCACTCCCCCTGTGCTCCTGGATGTCATGTTTGTCCCTCATCATAGTGGAGATATGGGCGAGCTCAACTTCAAGGCTCACACTGCCAAAATACCTGGCACCTGGATTGCTACATCACCAAACCCACCCTATCATCCCAACACTGGTCACGTGAAGCCTGATCCAATTTTTCCAACGCCCTTGCCTCCGCAATCCCACCCACCCACAGTCTCTTATTAACTATAAACCTCTCATCCCTCAGCTGTGGACCCACATGGGACGCCGTCTTACTTCAAAAGTATTCTCCTCTCCATGTGGAGCGCTGATTGGAGAATCAGCATCAGTGGTCACACCACCCAGAGGGGCCGTCCTACTCCCCAATTCAAACAAGAAGTCTGTGGGCAAGCCATTTTAAACCTGATACCCCAATGTCCCTCCCAAATTGCCCGTGTAGACTACCTTAACAAGCTATATATCCAAAAATCTCTGGAGATCCTAAGGACATAAGGCGGTACACACACCATCCTCTGTTAAAACCCCAGATTTGCGCTCATGTGTGGAGATGCCTGAGAAAGGTATACTGCACTGCTGAGCGGTCCATTGCCTCTCATCTATCATGAATTGTGTGTAGTCAATACAGGTCATTAAACCATTGCTTGTAAGATTGCCCACCATTACAAATGATCTGGTGGGATGTTATGCGCCTCTTTTGCCAGGAGCGTGAACAGGCTTTCAGCCTGTCTAAGAACATCTTTGCCTTTTCTATGACCACCCCTATCCACACTTCGCTCTGCGCCTTAATTGTTGCAATAGTGCTATGGAAAATCCACACTTTCGTCCTTGATGCACAGTCAACCACAACCCCAACCCTCCTTGAAGCTATGCGTTGCTTCCACTCCCACCTCATGGATCACTTTTAAGCTTGGTTGTTTGGCCACCTGCCATCCCACCAACGCTGGTTGGTGTTGTCCTGGTTCCCCATCTAATTCTTCTCATCAGACCCTTTCCTTCATTTATGTTCAGTTTTGGCTTAGGCCTCCCTTTTCACACCCCCTCTTCCTTCCACTAGCAGTCCTGCTGGCAACAGGATGTAGCATTGGCTCCTCTGGGTGCCCCTCGTTTTCTTGGTGTTTTTTAGTTGTTGTTTATTGGAAGTTTCCATCCCATGGTAGCTTTTCTCAAATTTAAATTTAGAAATGATTATTAGTTAAAGGTGTATAAAAATAGTATAAAACCTTTATTTAATTTTATAAGATAAAAATAAAATGTAAAGTCTTTAAGTTGCCATCTAAATTTACATTTATTTTTGGTAACTGAATGTAACTTTAATTGCATACTAGCCTGTTCATTCAGCAGTGATACTGCTTATAATATAATAATCACAAAAAGCAATTAATTTAGGAACTTATTTAGATAGCCATTAGTAATGTTCTAACATAAAAAAACAATGAATCAATGAAATACTCGCTAAACCACTTGGTCAAATCATTGAACCTATCAAACTATTCAAAGAACCACTAAACTACTTATCCAATAATTACCAACCCATAAATGCAACTAAATAACCACCAAATTCTTAGCCAAATTACATTGAACCTACTAAAAAACAAACACATATCTACCACTTAAAGTAAATATTAACTATATAAGGTTAACCAAATAGCCAATATAATTCTTAGCCAACATATTGTCCCAAGAAATCATATAAGTTGATCAAACTACTTTTTGAACCAATGACCTTATTAAATTAAACAAAAAACGTTAAACCGCTCAGCCAAAATTTATAATGATTCACATTACATTTACTTCTATGTCTCAATATATGAGTGAACTTATTTTATCATGAGATTCATTCCCAATGACACTATGGAATGATGACGCATCTTTAAGGGTGCCATAAAATGTGATGACAAAACGAAATGTTACAAGTTATAGTATCTGATACCAGGCTATAAGGAATTAATATATCAAGGTTCTACATTATCATTCACTAAAACATAAAAGCTTAAGAGCATGACAATTTCTTTTAACCAGATATCATTTAAAATTTTTGTGACACTTCATTAAAGTCAAGCTGTGATGTTATTATTAAGAATATGTCATATAACTCTTTTTAAGAAAGATTAATGTGATAGCTATACTACTTAAAGGATTGTCTGTATTAACCTAAATTAAGTCTATAAGTGATTTCTATAACGAAGACAAAACACTTAATTAACTGTGAGAATTTATCACTTTGCTTTTCACTTGATTATTTCATATAAAATTTTCCCAATAAACCCATATTCTTTATCCCTATAGATATTTAATTCATTAGATATTAAACTCAAATTTTCTCTCTCGTTGCAATCACTTTTGCAACTTATTCAATTCAAGTCTGAATTTAGTTTGATAATCTCACAGAGGAGATTAGTCTGCGCCTATGTCAAGGAAAAGTTGGGCAAGTAAGGTAAGAGGCACAGGTGGTAGGCCCGCGACCTCCAACGTTTGGAAACGCCCCAGAGAAATCAGCAGATTAGACAAAAATAAAAAACTGTTGGTCACTATTTCCCTGGAAATTCTCACTTTGCAGGCATGATGTAACCAGTACATCAACACGCCACACTCTCAATCACTCTCATTGGTGGAATATGGAGTCCAAGTGTTCCTGGATATCCAACAAGCAGCTTTTTTTAGTACTAGATGGTTCCAACAAACAGCTTTGTGGGAAAAATTTTGTGGGGATGTGCACACTTTTTTCCTGACCGTGGTGTATGTTGCACCTCACTCCATGTCACGTGGTTGGCTGGATCTCGGTTTTAAAAACAAGGAGGCAGCAGACAAAGCTGCTGCAGTGCGCATAGTGATTGACCTCCACAAAGGGCAATGAGTCATCAAAACCAAGTGCACCAGATGGACAAAATCCAACCAAATTTTCCTCACGTTCAACTTTTTGCCCACTACAGTCAAGCATGCCATTATGGAGCAGCACCTGAAAGAGGGTCTCACCATATATGGCAAAATACAATCCTTCGAGATGCAATGCTTTATGCTGATGCCACACCTGTGCACCAGCAAAGCCATTGCAGTTCTGACTCCAACTGAGGAGATCGCGAAGGACCTAACCCAGATCCCACACTCCACTTATATTATTATTGAAGGGCATACCACCCACCCTTTCTGGGTAACTGTAGACAGCGCACCCCCCATCTGCACCCACTGTGATGCATTTGGCCATGAGGCACATGTGTGCCCCGCCAAGGAGGGCATCACATTCCAAGGGCACCCCTTGGCAGCCATAGTCAGCGGGGAGGCTCATTATGAACCAGCCACTAATACCAAAGAGGCCTTCCCATGGGGAGCACAAGGCTGCTACCTACTAGTAAATCCTGTCTCCCCTCAAGAGTGAAAAAAGGCCAAACAGGCCCGCAGGGCTGCGGCCAAGGAAGCAGCCAAAGTCGCCTCCACTATCCCACACTCTCAATTCCAGGAGGACATCAAAACCTTCGCAGTGGAAGCAACTCAGGAATCTCTCAACCAATCAGATTGGGAGGCCCATGCCAGTTGGGCCACCCAATCTGAGGATCTGATGGGTGACTCAATCTCACTGAACCTTTTCAACCAAGCTCCTATTGAAACTAACTTGGTCCCCGAAAATACCTGAAATTTTTTTTTGACCTGAACAATGGTGCACCAAACTCATCTGCATCACAGAAAATCCGTTTGACAGCGGGGAAACCAAAAGTGAAGGCAAAAACCCTCGCAAACCTGTCTGCTAAAATTAAAAAATATACTGATAGTGTTGCTGCAAACACCCATGCCGCCGTGAAGGCCCATGGGGATCCAGAGGAGGCTGGTGGGCCCAGGTGCCCACCCCCTCACACCTAAGGTGCGATGGGGGAAGCCTTCACTTTAGGGACATTGAATATTGCCAAACTCAAGGTCTCGCCGTCCCAGGCTAGGAAACTGAGTTTTTTTTACAAAAAAATTATCCATGGATATCCTGGCCATCTAGGAATACCACTGTCTGCGAGGTTTTGAGGACACTTTAAACCATGCTCCTCCCTTCCCTATCCTTCTGGCCAGAGCACTGTGGGGTGCTTGTTCAGAAAAACAATTTTTTTAAATTTTTATCATCTGAATCCTTCCTTGATGGCTGAGTCCTCATTGTTACATTTTTGTGGGCAGATGTGGCGCACACTATTGTCAACATTTATGCCCCGACCTGTGCATGAGAGCATTGGGAATTTTTCTTGTTGGTCAAATCCCTTCAATTACCACCTGACCCTTTCATAGTTGGCAATATGAACTGTTTGCTAAACACATTCATGGACCGTTGGCCTTCCTCATCCCACACCCCCCAGGGTCATGTAGAGCTTCGCGTTCTAAAGGCCACCCTTGGGTTGCTAGATGCGCTGCTGCAGCATGCTCCACTACTCGAGAACATGACGCGCCCCCACGTTCATGATGGCCAAATAAGGTCCATGTCCCACATAGACCTTGTCCTTGCACCGGTGAAATCTTGATCGCATATTTTCCACTTCCACACATCAAAAATCAATTTCTCTGACCACCAGCTGGTCTTGATAACCTACCACTTACCCATAACAGTGGCTAGGGCTCCACATTGGTGCAAACTCCACCCACCCAAACTCACGTCACCAGGATTTTCTACTTGGGTGGAATCAGCGACCTTGGCAAAAGAGTTTATTGCACCGTTTTGCATGGACCCAATTTCCACATAAGCAGCCTTCAAAGAGGATACCATCTACCACGCTCGCCACCTCTCATCCTGACGCTCATGAGCTACATCGGCCATCATCTTGCGCGCTCTGGCGATTTTGGCACACCTGGAGTCCAACATCCCAGCCACGGGCTACAGCCCTGCTTGGGGTAGGAGTTGGCTGAAGCAGCCGCCCGCCTCAACGCACTTGAAAGGCAACACAAACATTGGGTTTATGTTCAGTACAGGGCCAAACACATTACAGAGGGCAGCATGTGCTCTGCTTATTTTTTAAAAAATTCTTCACACTGCGCCAGAGTGTGGCCTGTACACAGGTGCGGAGGTCAGATAATTCCGTCGCAGATAAACTGGCTAAAGTGGCGATCAAAATACAAAAATATTACTCTGAGTTGTACCAATCTGATCCAATTCAGCTGGCCAAAATGACGAAATTTCTCGACAGCACTCACATCTGCACCATTTCCTATTACCTGAAGTTAATGAATTTGATTACTCCAAACAAACTCTGATCCACCATCCGCGGTGCACCAAATCAGAAATGCTCAGGCCCTGATGGCATTCCGTATGAGTTCTATAATAAGTACTTCAAATTTTATCCCCACTGTTGCTTGCCTCTCTTAACCAGAACCTTTTGGAAACGTGCCTCCTACCAGGAGGGCAAGAGGCCTTTACCATCACACTCTTCAAGAAAGGGGATAAGCTAACCTAGCCAACTGGCGCCCCATTTTCATTAACTAACATGGATGCAGAAATTTTAACTAAAATAATGGATAACCATCTAGGGATTGTAGCCTCTGCCACCATCTGTAAGTCTCAGGGAACATCCTTTGGCTCTCGATTGGGTCATTTTCCCAATCCCAAATAAAAA
This sequence comes from Massospora cicadina, assembly GCA_022478985.1. Taxonomy (NCBI): domain Eukaryota; kingdom Fungi; phylum Entomophthoromycota; class Entomophthoromycetes; order Entomophthorales; family Entomophthoraceae; genus Massospora; species Massospora cicadina. The sequence goes on along the minus strand of JAKSZP010005540.1, from coordinate 368 downwards.
GACACCAAAGAGGATGGTGGTACCTCTCATCACTCAGGGCGACCTCACTCACATAGTAGATGAGCGATGGGTAACAGCTCGTCCACTCCGGATCCCACCCCCAATACCCACACTTACCTCAGCAGAACTGTTGCAGGGAATTAGTGAAATCTGTGTCAAGATTACCAAACTGAAATCATCCCAGATCTAATTTAGCTGGCAATCTGGCTGATGCCCAAAATTTGAATGGCTGTAAAAGCATGAAGAATGAGATATTGGCCAGATCGTCCAACAGTTCCAATTCTATCTCCAAACCAGTTAAATATCGGGTGCTATCAGAGGGGTTCAAAGCCCTTGGTTAGTAATTTGAGCATTGTACCTGATGTGCT